>BLSH010460227.1:643740-678106 GCA_018402905.1 Glandirana rugosa | reverse complement strand
GTGTTACTATATGTACTATGAAAATAAAACAAACCTGTGGAAACTAGTGTAGACCTTCTAAAATGTCTAAACCTACTCATTATGGTAGTACTTTTTGCTATGTCTTCCCACGTATTATCTAAACTTTGTAAGTGCTCAATTGATAAATGTTTAAAATTAAATTACTTACTAAAAATGAACTAAAAAATACAGACAAATATATAAGTGACACAATACACTCACAAAAATATCGGGACATGGAAAAATATACAAATAGAATGATTTATTTATATATTAGACGACGGTGGTCCCTTCGACACGGGGTCGGTTAAATAAAGAAAACACATCTAATTTAGCAAGATATTCCCAGAGCCTATTTTTTTACTCTCTTTGGTAAATGACTTTGGCAAAGCTGAGAATTCTAGTAGCAGTGCTGTGTGGCTGGGGCACAGCTTCCCTGGTGGCAGCAGATTATATATTTATTTAGTAAGATAAACATATAAAAAGGTACAGGGCTATAAAAACACTCACATAACACAGTGAATATATAAACAGACATAAAAAATCAAGTAAAAATCATTCATTAAATTAAAATTTGTAAATAGTTAACTCGTGAATGTTTCAAATCTATTATGCACCCTTCTGTATCGTTTTTCATGATGGTATTACTCATCCAAATCTGTAAAATCTTCCAGATGTGATCAAAGGTGTCCAAACAATATAAAAGTATCATGTATATCATTGTGAACCCCCTCCACCTGGCACTCCACACCTCACTGGACTAGAACTGACCTTCTGAAACAGCACCCTAATAATGATTAGAAAGCTCAGACACAATCATTATGTTCCCCTATTGCAACTAAACTCCAAGAAACATTAACTTTTTTCCTTGCAGTGGGGCTGCACCCACACTGCATGGGTTAACTGCTTGTTTCTGTCTAGGGGATTTGGTTAACCACTTCAGCCCCAGAAGGATTTACCCCCTTCCTGACCAGAGCACTTTTGCCATTGCCACTGCATCACTTTAACTGACAATTGCACGCTTGTGCGACGTTGTACCCAAATAAAATCGATGTCCTTTTTTCCCCACAAATAGAGCTTTCTTTTGGCGGTATTTGATCACCTCTGTGTTTTTAATTTTTTTGCGCGATAAACAAAAAAGAGCGACAATTTTGAAAAAAGAAAACAATATTTTTTACTTTTTGCTATAACACATAGCCAAAAAAAAATATATTAAAAAAATGTATTCATCAGTTTAGGCCAAAATGTATTCTTCTACATATTTTTGGTAAATAAAATCATAAAAAGCGTTTATTGATTGGTTTTCGCAAAAGTTATTGCGTCTAAAAACTATGAGATTGATTTATGGAGTTTTTAATTTTTTTTTATTTTTTTTTACTGGTAATGGCGGCGATCTGCGATTTTTTATTGGGACTGCAATATTGCGGCAGACAGATCAGACACTTTTTGACATTTTTTTGGGACCAATGACATTTATACAGTGATCAGAGCTAAAAATAGCCACCGATTACTGTATAAATGTCATTGGCAGGGAAGGGGTTAACCTGTAGGGGGCAATCAAGGCGTTAACTGTTTTCCCTCACTGTGTTCTTTTTTTTTTTGGATCAGCTTCGTCTATGGACCCGGATGTGAACGGTCCTAGCACTTCGACATTGTGTTCTAACTGTAGGGGGGCTGGGCTGGCAGGGGCATGACAGATCTAACTGATCCCGATTACAGGCATCAGTATTTCACTGTCATGCCGCCTGACAGTTTGGGGAACTGCCGTGTTTACATCGACAGTTCCCTGTGCTTCCTCTGTATTCGGTGATCACGGGTCGCCCGCGGACATCAAGTCCGTCCGACCCACGGCCACACTCAGGGAGCGTGCGGCGGGCATAACAGTGCGCCGACGGCGGTGTGCGCCCACCCACTAGCTGCACCTTTTATATACGGTGGTTCGCGCTATGCTGCCACACTGTAGCAGTAAAAAGATGTTATGTGGTCGGCAAGTGGTTAAGGAGCTTTGTGTCACAAAGCTTTCTCTGATTAGCTTAGGTGGAAATGCAAGCAGATGACATCACAATATCAGTCTCAGCCAATCAGAGGATGCAATCCTGTTGACAATCCAAAATTAAGGATTTTCTTTCACATTCACTCTCAGTGATAATGGTAAATGGGGCAAAAAGAGAGGGTAAAGCCCAGGCATGGTTAGCATTAGGGTCAAAGGTCAGGGTCAAAGATCATGTTTATTGTATTTTAGTTAGGATTAAAAAAACATTTTTTTTAAAAAAATAGAAGTATGGGAATTTAAAAAAATCTATACATATACATACTTACCTAGGTGGATGCAGCATCTCTCTAATGCTGCATTTGTCCCCCGCTGCCTCTAAGATGAAAAACTGAGCGATCAAAGTCCACTGATCACTCAGTTCTCAGTCTTCATTTCTCACTGGAGCACCCGGCTGTGGAGGGGGTGGGAGTGGCGCGCTCAGTCTCCCAATGTTATGCTGAGAGGCTGAGCCATCTAGGTGGATCCTAACATTAAAGTCAGGATCTCTCCAGACTCTGGACTGGCTGAGTGACGTCAGTTGACAGTGGACTTTAGCTACATTTGTACTGGCTGCCGCTCTAGCCCCCCTCCTCCATGCGGATGCTGATGTCCCTAGATTCAGTAAAAAAAAAAGTGCACAGGCAGCACAGCCTCACCCGATGCTTGCAATAAGACCTTGTGCTGAACCATAGGTGCTGGAGGTCCCAAACTTGGACCAGTTGTGGTCAAGGGGGCCCTCTCCATGTGACCTGAGTTTAGTATTTTTATCGGCTATGGTTCAGGAGAAAGGTGTCTCCAAACCGGGTGGCCCCCTCCCATAAACTCCAATGTTAAGTCCGAAATTCACCCGACAATTGCTGGTCAATGACCGGTCATTTTGGGGACCCAGTGCAGCCGAACCATAGGTGCTGGAGGTCCTAAACCTGGGCCAGTTGTTGCCCAGGGGCCCTCTCTATGTGACCCAAGTTTAGTATTTTTATCGACTATGTTTCGGGAGAACAGTGTCCCCAACCGGGTGTCCCCCTCCCATAGACTCCAATGTTAAGTCCGAAATTCACCCGACAATTGCCGGTCAATGACTGGTCACTTTGGGGACCTGGTGCGGCCGAACCAGAGGTGCTGGAGGTCCCAAACTTGGACCAGTTGTTGCCCAGGAGACCCTTTCTGACCCCCTATATGTGTACAATCAGAACTGAATTTTGTTTTACCACTTGTTCATAGTACCAGCAAGAAAATGCTCTGAAAAGCGACCCATGCTCAGATCGCTTTTCAGAGGCATTTGACAGCTGGTACAGAGGCAATATGTTGCCTCCTGCCTGCCTGTTTTAACCCCCAAATGCATAATTACTATGCTGCAACTGTAGCAATGCCCACATTTGCGGAGTGGTTGCAGTGCAGCCCCAATCACCTGGGGGCATAGAGGAACCAATCTCTCCATTTTCCTCCTGCAGCTGCTGAATGCCTGTGGAAGGAAGAGGAGGAGAAGCAGGGAGAAATGGAGATATTGGTTCCTTTATATGCAGCCACATACTTGAGACCGGTCCGCCATTGGACTTGGAGGAAAGGATCCCATCCAGGGGTCAGGGAGGCCCTTCATGGTTTCTTGCATCAGAGCCCTAGTTACGCCACTGGTAGCTGTGAATAATGTCACGGGGGCGTGGGGTCTGCAGTTTAAAGGGCTTCTCTTTCTCTCTCTCTCTGCAGTCTTGCCAGGTAAAGGACTTGCCTCAGATTCTGACTGTCTCCTGTCTGCCTCTGGATGTGCTGTCCTGGCTCCCCTGCTAGGCTGTGAACTTCTGTGGGTTTGACAGTCTGAGTGGTTTTTGTCTGCGACTCTGACTGTGTCTGCTGTCTGCCTCTGGAAGGGCTGGCTGAGCTCACCTGCTGCTGCTTCTGAAGTGAGTGGATGAAGGCAGATGGGTCTTTAACCACTTCAATACCAGGCACTTAGAACACTTCCTGCCCAGACCAATTTTCAGTTTTCAGTGCTGTTGTGCTGTGAATGAGAATTGCGCTGTCGTGCGACGCTGTACCCAAGCAACATTTTTATCATTTTGTTCCCACAAATAGCTTTCTTTTGGTGGTATTTGATCACCCCTGTGGTTTTTATTTTATGCGCTACAAATAAAAAAAGACCGAAAAATTTTTGCAAAAAAAGTTTTTCTTTGTTTCTGTCACAAAACTTTGTATAAGTAAATTTTCTCCTTCACTGACGGCACTGATGTGGCTACACTGATGGGGCACTGATAAGGCTAGACTGACAGGCACTGATGAGGCAGTACAGATTGGCACTGATAAGTTTGCACTGATGATAGGGCACATATATGCAGCACTGATGGGCACTGATAGGCGGCACTGATAAGCAACACTGACGGGCACTGATACCTGGCACTGATATGCGGCACTGATGGACACTCATAGGTAACACTGATAGGTGGCACTGGGCACTGATAGGTGGCACTGCTGGGCACTGATAGGTGGCACTTTTAGGTGGCACAGGTGGGCACTGATAGGTGGCACAGGGGGTAACTGATAGGTGGCACTGGTGGGCACTGGTGCATATAGCACCGTTAGGGATGGCACTGGCAGGCATCATATATGGGCACAGTGCCATCCCTACAGTGCACTGTATTGCCCTTACCTGGTGGTCTAGTGGGGGCTCCCTTATGGTCCTGGACGGCCTCTATGTTGTCTCCCTGGTGATCCTGGGCGGCCTCCTCATGGTGTCCCCGGGGGGGGGGGCTCCCTGGTGGTCCTGGTCGGCTCCCTGGTGGTCCAGTGGGGTGATCCTGAGGGGGGCTGCGCTCTGATAAACATTCAGCACAGCTCCTCCTCCCATCAGGAGAACAGCCGATCAGCTCTCCACTGCTCAGGTCTGCAGACCTGAGCAGAGGAAAAGCCGATAAACGGCTCTTCCTATTTACACAGTGATCACATGGTAAAAGGCTTCCGATGGAACTGACCCACGGTACCACCAATCGCCGCGATGCGCGCCCCCACGGATTATCCTGAGGACGTCAATAGACGTCCAGTCAGGATAATGAACCCCCCGCCTGGCAGTCATTTGTCAATAGGCTGGGCGGGATGTGGTTAAGAGACAGTGTACCTGTTTTTGGTGACAGGTAATATAATTTTCTCCATATATTTTGTGCAAATATGAGCTTACCACACCTGTTAGTGGCACAGAAGACTAGCAAAGGTAGGAGGGGCTAATGTGGGACATGGTTTTTAAAAGAGTGCTCAGGGAATGCAAATTAAGGTGTTTTGCATTGTTTTAGCAGCAGAAAGCCTGAATGCAAACACTCCAAAAAACATAAGACCCACCAATGATCATCTTATCCTGACCAGGACAATCTGTATCACACGGAGTCCTCCCCAAGCACCCCATGTGGCATTGGCTCACATGCGTTTATGTCAGCATAATCAGAAATGCCTCGCCCAGTTCAGGGTGCATTTTGGGCCTGCATGCAGTCTGCAGTGGCAGAGAAATTGCACAGATTGCCTCACAAGGATGTGGTTGTGTTTTAGGCGGCTATAGCAGAAAGTAAACCAGAAGAGTGGCCCCAAGGAGAGGGGGATTTTTGGGTGGGAGCTCAAACCACAGTATATGTATGTATAAAAGTACAAATCATTTATTGGTATGCAGTAAAAAACATATACAATTGTGTATGTAACACATAGAAATATGCAATAAAAAACATATAAGGCAATACAAGTAATGAATCCCACACAGTAGGTCAAATGGGTGTAGCCCACCGGTGATATGAAACGTTATCCCGACATGTTTCGATATCACATACAATGTGTTATATCTTCCTCAGGGGAATTTTATATTGCCAAAATTATCAATTCTACAAAATAGAATATACATGTGTCAGTCATATATCAACAAGGTAAGTACATGAAATTTAGTAATACATTAATACAAATGGTGAAGAGAGAGAGAGACACAACTAAATACACAAATGCATGTATGCCCAAAGGCTGATCCATGACATAGCAATAAGCAGCTCACCCAGGTCCTTAGGTTGTAAGACGCCAGAAAGGCTTCCTCCTCTATCTCAAAATCAGGGTGAATAGTAGATTCTGAAAAAGTACCAGGGGTAGAACCTGCAAATGGGCGTAACTCTCCACAAGGACCAGATATAGGTAGGAAGAGGGGCTCCTAGGGGAATGATGGGGAAACAGAGTATTGAAATATAAATATACCCACAACCAAAAAATAAGGAAGGGAAAAAGCAAAATAGCAAAAGGGAGTAAAAGAGTATATGTATACATCTGTCTTATGCCCAGGACCGCTAGGTTTGTAGAAGGCAGGAGCTTGAAGTCCTCAGGGTACAAATATTGTGGCCCATGGGACCATTCTCTACAGGGGGTTCCCAACAGGAAGTCAGCCAGGACCAACCCTGCACCAAAAAAGGGGGGGACAGTAATATCAAAAGGGTAAATAAGGACCGATGGTATCTGGAATAAGGAACAGCAACGTCAGAGTACTAACCTGATTCACAATGGTAAGACCATGCAATGTGGCCCCTGCAGGCATGTGGAGCCGTTTCAAAACCGGAACAGGGCGGACTAAACAATCTAGGGGGTATAAATACCCCATCCTAATTAGGCAGGTGGTGTCCCCAGGTATACCAAAGACCCGGGCCAGAGATAGAAGAATCTCGGACCGGAGGCCCTCCTGTGTGAACCCACAGGATAGTTTGCCAACCTCCTTCATATTCTGGTCCCCCGGGCGAGCGGTGTCGGATGGAGCCGCACATGCACGAACGTAGGAACGTGCACGTACGAACGCTATAGCAGAAAGTAGGCTGCAAATATCCACTCTAGGGATGGGCCCGATGTTCGAGTCTAATTTAGAACATTATGGGTCGCTCGCGGCAAGTTCGCCCGCCACAGAGTGCCCCATAATGCATTGTGGGATCGCGGCGCGTGGAGATCGAAACAGCTCCTCCCTGATGGGAGGGCTTCTGCCGTCTGATCTTTTTGTAAATGTAAATTATCTTTTACATACTACACTATGGGAGTTTTTTTATTTTATCTCTATACCGGATCCCCATATGAGTGAATAGAGTATTGGTGGAAGCTAACCATAGTAAAAAAGT
Source organism: Glandirana rugosa (assembly GCA_018402905.1). Lineage (NCBI taxonomy): Eukaryota > Metazoa > Chordata > Amphibia > Anura > Ranidae > Glandirana > Glandirana rugosa. The sequence goes on along the minus strand of BLSH010460227.1, from coordinate 670,966 downwards.
GGAAAAAGGAGAAGCGAGTCTTAAAGGAGAAGGCGCCCCAATAAGAGAGCAACTGTTGTATATGGGCAGTTTTTCTCTGGTCCAGAGGTGAGAGTTCTGTGAGCACGGGACGGGGATAACAACACGTACCCAACAGTCCTTTTGGCGGTGTGCTTACGGACCCCCCAAATCGGCTTGGATTGCACGAGTGAAGCACCTTATTAGTTTTGAGAGCACGGATTGCACTTTATCACTTTTTGCAGAGACTGTACTCCATGACAAACTGTTAGTACTATAAGTGGGAGTACACTACAGTCACCACTGGTTATTTTGTGAATGTTATTCAATGTGATTGCTGTTTTGCACGTTTTAATACGCACTTTATGAGATGAATTGTTTTATATCGTTTATATAAGAAGCACACACTGTGTTGGTTTGGTATTATTTTTGAATTTGCACTTTATGATATGATGTTTACACTACACATATAAGAAGTATTAGGCTGCGCAGTATCAACTATTACAGCACTTGCATATATATTGTGTTATATATTAGATATTGCAGAAACCTTTCTGGCTACACATATTTATATATCTACTACCCCTTTGGTAGTCACATTGAGGCACACAGCTTACAATAAGTAGGCACGGAGAGTGGCGCGAGGCTTTTATATTTTTTATTATTATTATATTTATTATTTTAATACAATGAGAATACTTTTAATAGCCTGGCTATATGGAATAGGCTAGACTAAAGGTGCAGGGATTCTCATATGAGGTTGTTCAGACCTTGGTGACCAGAAGATCATCCATGAACGCTAGATATGAGAAGATATGAAAGAAGTTTGTTTTGTTTGCTCAGCAAAAGCTTTCTCCCCTGTGTTCCCTGCTCTAGCCAATATCCTTGATATTTTACAGTCAGCGTTAGTGGTCGGTCTGGCATGCAACTCCATTTAAGGATCAGATCTCTACCTTATCTTTCACAGGCTGCAGATGGGTGGAAAAGCCAGTGACCAGATGCATCTTGCAGGTGACAATCTATATGACCTTGAAGGAAATCCTTGTTCGCTCTGTGGGATTTAGGCTTGGATCTGACAGCTCCAATGGTTTAATTTCCATTGAAGTACCTCACGGTTAAACTAGTTCTTCTGACAGCAACTACTTCTTACACAATGAGGTTAAAGACTGCAACACTTTGCTGCAAAGGCCCTTTTATGTATTTTCTTTTTTTTTAACCAGAAATAGTGATACTACGTCTATCTCCAAAATTGAGGTTTAAAGTGGTATCCAGTTTCCAGCAAAACTGGGATGTAGTCCCTCCATGAGTCACCCACGGTTGGGTTACCAGCGTGATCAGATTGGCATGCAGGAAGTAGGCCTTTCTGCTCTGAAACAGTTGCAAGCTTATTTGACTAGAGGGGTGACAGCCTTTGGGGCAGTTATGCCAGGATTGCTTGGAAGATATATGTAAGATGGCTAGCTTGTGCGGCCTTCATTCCACCTTACAAACTTGATATGCGTTCAGTAAGTTTGGAACAAGTGAGATCAATTCTTTTTGGCTTTAGCATATTTTCTTTGATTGTCAGTGTCTCTTTTCATTTGTTCCCTCCCACCCATTTATTCAGCTATGGCAGAGGTCGGCAACCCGCGGCCTGCAACAGGCTGTCCACCGCTAAATATACAGCCCGTGAGTGCCCATGATTAATTCACGGGCACCTGGCCCGCGGATATTTTCACTGCTGTCCTCTTCATTGGACAGCAGCTGGCGGCCAGTATCACAAAGCTGGATGGGGACGGGAACCGCTGGAGTATACTTTTTACATTAAACAGTAAGTGATTTGTTGCCGGGCTATCCTACCAACCAATCATCAGCCTGTTAATGTGAAAAGTTAACTTCAGCAGTTCCCGACCCCCTCCAGCCCTGTGATACCGATGTCTGCACTGTTGTAAACTTGTGAAAGGTACCTGCACAGTGTGTGTGTGGGGGGTGGGGTGCAGGGGGGCAGAGGACACTATGTGGGTGTAGAGGACTCTAGAGTGGGGGGTGCAGGGGACAGAGGACACTGCTTTGGGGGGCACAGGCAGCTTTCTATGGGGGGAGGGGGTCAGAGGACACTATGGCAGTGATGTGAAGGGGGACAGAGTGCACTGCAATGGGGAGGACCCTATTATGGACCCCATCACCCCTGGGGACAGGGACCCCACCACCCCTGGGGACAGGGACCTCTTCTCACCTGGAGACAAGGGCCCCTTCTCACCTGGGGACAGGGACCCCATCTCCTCTAGGGACGGGGACCCCATCTCCCCTAAGGGAGGAACCCCATTTACCCTAGGGACCGGAACCACATCTCCAGACCATGCTGGCTGGCAGGGCTGGCATCAGACGCCCTTGGGTGCCAGGATGGGGGTAGGGGCAGTAAAATCAAAATCCCCAGCCACATGCTCCCTCAGAGCGAACTGGCTTTGTATTAGTGTATTATTACTATGCTAGGATATTATCTTCATTTATTAGAGCTAAAAGAGAGATGGGGAGGGGTTGGGGACTTTATATGAATCACGAGACGGTAGTTCAAGTACCTCCATCCCTGTATACTATTGACAAGAGGAAAGAATGTGAGATTTTATATGAAGCATGCGCCCGGCTAGGCAACATAAGCACAGAATATCTGGAGAATGTAATGTATAATATCTCATAAAAATTATATCATGACTTGTACAAAAAATACAAGTCATAAAATCTTATTTCATGCATTTACCACATAGTACCAATATGAATGAATAATGAATGAATAATGGATGGTGCACAAATGACCATCATAGCACCCACAGGAAGAAGCTGATGTGCACTCATGGCCCTCCCCTTCCCTCTTTGCCCTGGGGACATGGGGGTTCGGGGGGACGCACTGATGCGGATCTACGTCACGCCTCCACCTCCGGACGTTTGGTGCCACTTTCGTGATGTCATGAAGCCAGCGCTTTCTGTTCACCTAGGTGTCTTTCACAAGGGTTACCTAGCGCCACTGCCGAGCAGTTAGGTCTGCTTAGTTGACACCTTCCCTCCAATTAGCCACCCGTGTGATGTTGGCAGTCACCCAGGGTCACATGGGAGTATATACAGTATACTCCTCCTAGCCGGACCAGCATCTTCCTGTGGTCAATTGTGCACCATCCATTATTCATGGATGATCAGGACGTCTAGGCAGTACTATTGTAGGTGGTTGGTTGTTTTCCTATTAGTTACACTGTTTTGGTGGTTGGCTACTTCCTTTTAGCACCAGCTCCACACTGCTGGGAGACACTTTTTTCACTTTTCACCCTACTTTGTACCTAGTTTAGGTTCACTCCCATCACATCACCACACTGCCATCTATATTGGTAACAGCACTTACCATACCCAATGTAGTATCTTTTGATACAATATGTTATGTTCACACCCATTATCATACACACTTTTATATTTTATATTTTACATTTTGTTCATAGATTCAGGTGATATGGTCTATATCACCTTATTTACACATGGGGAATCCCCCCAGGGACACCTGGCTCCTTTTGGTTTTCCATTCTGCGCCCTGGGGTTTTTGCCGCCTCAGCTCCCGGGGTCGATGATATACCTCTCCCGGCCAATCTCTGGCTCTCAGCGCCTCTCACCCAGGCCCACAGGTTACCCGAAAGAATGAGTGGGCATCCTATGGCTATTTTTGCTCTCTTTTTTACATTTTCTCTATATTCACTATTTCCCCTTCCCTTGCAAGGATAGACCCACTGTAACTATATGTAGCCAATGGCCCCTTAGGGGTGGCTGAGTGTTGTGGTTTATCTGCTCACACTGCCATCAATCACATCCATACCGCATCCCGGAGTCCCAGAACAGGCTGGTAATTTGTTTTTGTTTGTTTTATTAGGTTATTGAACTTGGATGGGGATTAGGGGTGTTATGGGATGCCCATAGAATTGGTTGCAAATTTACACCGGACCACTATATACAGCTCCGTATTTACATTTCCTCTTGTCCTCCAGCACATTACTTGCTCCAGTTACACTTCTTCCTCCAGCACATTACTTGCTTCTCTATACCCTGGTTCCTCTCTCCTGCACATTACTTGTTCCAGGCCCAGAAGGAAATTTACTAGGTCTTCTCCATTCCTACAGCCTGACTAGCACATGGTGAGGCCTGCATTGCTGTGCGCAGGGCCTCAGAACCACCCGTTTCAGGTAGAGACAGTTGATTACCTAGTGTGCAGGTACACTGATGTGCTAGCCGGCCTAATGGAGTACTATTTCCAGCCCATCCTCTTACTCCAGGCCCCGTCAGCCGATCCAGCTGCGCTGGCCTTCTCCACTGCCACCATGACACCACAGTCACTTACTGACTTCTGCATCCTTCCCAGATTGTCTCTCATCCCAATCTGCTATGGCATGCCTCTACAGCTTCCCAGGGTGTGTGCCACTCACCGACCACCCGGTGGACCCGTGAATGAGCCTCTCCAGTAGTCTGTCTGTTGCTCTCCTGCTCCATTGTGCTGCTCCAGGATCTCTCTCATCTTCTCCTGGCTGCACCCGAGCCCAGACCTCAAGGTCACCCCCCCCCCAGACTGGGGGCTCCCTCCCAGGTGAAGCCTCAGCAACCTTAGCTACATCTCAGCTCCAGTTCTTCCACCCAACTCTTCCCAGATTGGGCTGACTCTGAGTATTTAAGGAGGCCTGCCCCCTGCCAATCCAGATTGGGGATCTTTATTATTATACATGATTTATATAGCGCCAACAGTTTACACAGAGCTTTACAATGTAGAGGGGGGACATCACAATTACAATACAGAAGGGACAGGAGGGCCCTGCTCGTAGAGCTTACATTCTAAAGGGAGGGGGGTGGTGGTAAAAAAGGTAGTAGCCTGGGGGGGGATGGGATGATGGGGGTGGCTCAGGTACAGTTCTTAGGTGGAGGTGGGGTAGGCTTCTCTGAATAAATGAGTTTTCAGGGATCTCCTAAAGGTGGACAGGGTAGGGGCTGATCAGACATACTGGGGCAGAGAGTTCCAGAGGATGGGAGAGGCTCTGGAGAAGCCCTGAAGGCAAGCATGGGAGGAGGTAATAAGGGAGCTAGAGAGCAGGAGGTCCTGGGATGAGCGGAGGGGACAATTTGGTCGATATCTGCAGATGAGGTTGATGATGTAGCTGAGGGCGATGCTGTGGAGGGCCTTGTATGTTGTGGTTAGTATTTTGAATCTTATATGGTAGAGTAGGGGAAGCCAGTGAAGGGATCGGCAGAGAGGGGCAGCAGTCAAGGATCGGTTAGTGAGGTGTATTAGTCTAGCAGCAGCATTCATAATATACTGAAGGGGTGATAACCTGTATAAGAGTATGAAAAAGAAAAACGGGAGGTGGCGCTGTCTGTGTAATGTGAGTAAGAAAAACCAATCAGGTTGGTGGTGTATCTGTAATTCCTGTAAAAATCAACTTGTTCTGCTAATACTATAAACCAAAGTGCTACTGTGCTTGCTGTGTTTCAACTGAATAAATACATATATACCCAAAGTGTTGATGTGCTTAATAGAAAATAAATAAAATCATAAAACAACTGGTCCATAAAAAGCCGTAAAAGCCAGTAATGTCCGTAAAAGTCCGTAATAAATAACTGTAAACAATATCTTTATAGTGACCCAACCAGAGGTGTATTTTCACCTCTCCAAACTGAGAAAAATCTTTAAAGAAGAGAGATGTGCATAAAGTGTGATATATAACAAAATCACGGACACGGATGGTTGTCCGTAAGAATCCGTAAAGTGTCCGTAATGAATCCGTAAAACATATGACAGAATTTTATCAGAATATAACCATACTCCAAAAATGTCCCAATGACTGCAATTGATATAAGTTTCTTTTAAGGCCTCATACACACGGACGTTTCTAAAAAAATAAACAAAACGTCGGGCCCGACGTCAAGGAAAAAAGTCTGTGTTTTTTCGGCGTTATGCATCGGTTTTTTTGAGCGTTAATGAGCGTCGGCGTCAATAGGCGTTTTTTTTAAAAAATCATCCCTCTGCTATTTTGCAACCTAAAAACATTGGCGTAAAAAAACGCCGGAAAACGCCAGTATATTATTAGGTGGCGTTTGTTGGAGTTTGTTGGCGTCTGTTGGCATATTGTGGCGTCGGCGTCAAAAAATGCCAAAACGTTACAGCCTCAGAACGCGATGGCTGTGGGTTCTAGTTTCAGCTCACTAACGCCGACGCCATCTACAGCTCAAAAACGCCAACGTTTTTATGGGGCCATTGACTAACATGGAGAGCTGCAAAAAACGCCAGTCAAAAAACGTCCGTGTGTATGAGGCCTAAATGAGTTTTTAACCAGAGAAGAGATGCAAACGGTGACTTGCTGAAAAAACTGTTTGTATCATCCAAATATTGCTGTTGAGAAAAAGGTGACTTTTGTGCTCTTCCTATCTCCACTATGATTGATCGAAGGTGGCTTCACTCGTGCTCCCCCTCTGTGCCCACACTTACCAGATCTTCCCTACCCCTGCAGGGGTAACCCGCCTTTGGTAAATGGGGTCTTTGCCAGCTGCCTCCAGGTCCGGATGTCTTGTTACAGCTTCCACTCTCCTTTGGCTCCCTCCTTGGGGCCCTCGGGCGCCCTTCCCCTCGAGTGTCCTCGAATGCGGATGTGGAAAAAACACACGGCAGAGATATCCTCGATAGTGTAGTATTTTAAAATTCAAATATCCAATTTATTATAAAATCTTAAAAACAGCTCCAACAGGTCTAAACATCCAGGGGCAATAGATACAAAGTCCTGCAGGCACTGCCTGCTTGAGGAAGGTTGGATCCCCTTCCTATGGTAGACTATGTATAAGAGTATAGACCTGTATAAGAGTAGGCCATTAAGGAGAGAGTTGCAGTAGTCAAGATGGGAAATAACCAAGGAGTGAATAAGTTGTTTTGTGGTGTCGTTAGTCAGGAAAGGTCGAATACTGGAGATGTTGTGAAGGTTAAGGCGGCAAGATTTAGCCAGCGATTGGATGTGGGGCTGAAGGAGAGGTTAGAGACAAGGATAACACCCAGCACCCTAGCATGTGTGGAGGGACCAATGGTTGTGCTATTGATCTTAATAGTAAAGGCATGGGGGGGGGGCAGGGAAGGAGGAAATATAACAACCTCAGTTTTAGAAAGATTGAATTTGAGAAAGTGGTGTGACATCCATACCGATATGTTATTCAGTAAATGTGTGATTCGTGAGGAGATTGAGGGGGTGAGTTGAGGAGTGGAGAGATAGATCTGGGTGTCGTCGGCGTAGAGGTGGTATTGGAAGCCATGGGAGGTTATTAACTGGCCAATGGAAGAGGTATAGAGAGAGAATAGGAGGGGCCCAAGGACAGAGCCTTGGGGTACCCCAACAGAAAGAGGAAGAGGAGCTGGAGTTTTAAGTGACACTGAAAGTGCGCTGAGATAGGTAGGAGGAGAACCAGGATAAAGCAGAATCACGGAGGCCAAGGGAGTGGAGTTTGCTTTGGAGGAGCTGATGGTCGACTGTGTCAAAAGCAGCAGAGAGGTCTAAGAGTATAAGTATGAAGTACTGGCCATTGGTTTTAGCATTTAGTAGATCATTGGTGAGTTTTAGTAGGGCACTTTCAATGGAGTGTTGTGGACTGAAGCCGGACTGTAGGGGGTCGAGAAGGTTGTTGTCAGTGAGGTAGCAACTCATTTGGTCGTGGACAAGGCGCTCGATGAGTTTGGAGGCAAACTTAGGACACTCCAGATGGCTACACCTCCCTCCCAGATCTCTGCACAGAAACCTTCCACCAGCTTCTGGAAAGAAATAGGAGTTCCTGGTGACCTCATCTGTGAATCACTCAATCCTACCTGAGCCACTCCCAGCCCAGAAACAAAAACAATCAGGCCTGCACACAAGGCAGGCCTGATTAAATTTTCCTCACCTACCAAAAATCTATCCACACTAGCTGCCACTTACATTAATCCTTCTTTATAGACATCAATTTTGCACCTGCTCCTGAAGATTGGAAGTGTATCCATGAAACGCATCATGCTATATAAATGCCAATAATTTGTAATTACATTTTTAACGTTACCAACAATTTTACTGATTTTGATTCACTGGCCTGTACCAATTCAAAATGGTTTTATAACACACTGTGAACACGGATTCTGGAGTCTGGGGTTTTCATGGATATAAATATCATGAATTATTATGCCTCAGCGCTATTATGTTATTATATTGGTACTATGTGGTAAATGCATGAAATACAATTTTATCATTTGTATTTTTTATACATGTCATGATATAATGTTTATGAAATATTCTACATTACATTCTCCAGATATTCTGTGCTCATGTTGCCTAGCCGGGTGCATGCTTCATATAAAGTCCCACATTCTTTCCTCTTGTTCATTTATTAGCAGGTGAATGCGGCCCTCCATGCCTTCACATACATTGAACCAGGCCCTTAAGTGGAAGAAGGTTGCTGACCCCTGAGCTATGGTATATCCAGTTGTGTGCTGACGTGAGGTGGGCCAGGAAAACGGAAAATTGTTATCAGATACTTTCCGTAATTTTCCTATCCTGGCCTATCCTCACGTCAGCACAGGACTCCCTCCCTAGTGGCCTGTCGCAGACTAGGTTATCAAACACTTCAGTTGGGGGAGGGGCTGTCTTTAATTTAGCTAGGAAGAGGTGGTCCTGTGGGCTCCAGAGGTTGTGTTAACCCTTTGTGTGCCAACGTGAGTATCTGATAACAATTTTCCATTTTCTGGTGGCGTTCCAAACACCATCTGTGTACAGAACGCCTCCAGGTTGCCATATTGCATGTTACAGATAACGACAATGCTGCAGATTGCAAAGGAAAGGTAATTTTTAATAACATTCAATTACAATATGACTTGTGATACAATTGCATATGCTATATTATTTGTTTTTTATTTGCTTATTTTTTTTTCACGTAAAAGTGGAGTTAACCTTTAAGCGTTATGCAGCTGGGATGAAGCACAATAATAAGTGTGTGTACTATACTTCTAGTTTATGCAGTTTTAAAATAAAGAAAAAATGATTTTATGCAATGTGGGCCTCTTGTCTTTCCCCATGGTCAATGTTTAATAGGATATAGAGAAGGAAAAATGGTAGAAGATACATAAAGTATGAATCCCTTTAGGTAAAAAGTGCTGTTTGATCCACTTCTGGAAGAAAAGGTTATACTCCCTGGTGAGTTCTAGTTGGGGTGGAGGTGGCTATACGGAGGGAGGGGATTGCTGGTGTAGAAGAGGCTCTGAGTGTTGTGGAGCACTTTTTACAAAATTGACAGTAGTTATAAACTGAGTGAAGTGAGCACATTATTATTTGATGAACTGAAGCACAGAATTTTGATGCACTGGACACTTTGTTGTTGAATTTCTGGCACTTTATTACGAAGCACTGAGCACTTTACTGTAAGTCTGGGTTCACATCTCAGCACGCTCTGGCTCACAGCAGGAGTCCGATGCATCTTCATTCAACATTTCAGGTCCAGTGGCGGCCTGTCCATTAAGGGCGCACAGATGCTGCCCCCTCTGTCCTTGCCACCCCCATCTATGCTATTAATAGATTCATGCATAGCATAGCAACTGGGGGGGGGGGGTGCTGGATATCCCTATCTGTGATGCTGCTGTATATCCCTATCTGTGGTGCTGTATACCTCTATCTATGGTGCTGTATATCCCTATCAGTGATGCTATATACCCCTATCTGTGGTGCTGCTGTATATCCCTATCTATGGTGCTGTATACCCCTATCTATGGTGCTGTATATCCCTATCTGTGGTGCTGTATACCCCTATCTGTGGTGCTGTATATCCCTATCGATGATGCTGTATATACCCCTATCTGTGCTGCTGTATATACCCCTATCTGTGATGCTGTATATACCCCTATCTGGCGATGCTGTATACCCTATCTGGTGATGCTTGGCTCTATACTACTGACACAATGGGTGGACTCTATAAGGGGTTGGGCTTATGAGAAGTGGGAGGGGTCAAAAGGGAAGGGATGGGGACTGGCGCCCCCCCCATCCTAAAATTTCACCAGCCGCCACGGCCCAAAAGACACGCAGGGCTCCAGTGCAATTCGCACCAGAGCCACTGCAGAGATGTTTGAACAGGCTCCATAGAGAGCCGGTCACAATCTCCTGCTATGCGAATTGAAAGCGGAGAAATACGCATCCAATTTGCATAGGTGTGAACCCAGCTTAAATTAATTCATATGTAAGTTTTTTTGATATTATTATAGTAGGATATTGTGTATAGCAAACATCTGAATGGTATAACCTATTAGAATGTGCTGTATATTATATATATATTTATATCAGCGTCAGTGTATTTTATGTAGGTCAAAAAATAAAAAGGCACTATTGTTTCTGGGACCTTCTATGGCTACATACAACAAATAACATACACATAGGTGGTATCGCTGCAATCATCAGAAGCAGGAGAATTTATTTTGATTTGTTTTTTGTTGGTAGGTTAGGGCAATAGCAAGAACTGTACAGCTATGTTTAACATATTTTTACTATTTTGTGCCATGTTTCTTTTGATAATAAAAAAAACAAGAGATATCCATTATCCATAAAAACAAGGTATCATTCATCTGGATACACTAAGTAGTTGCAATATGTACAATTTTACTTAAAGATGTCAAAGTTGAAAAACTGTGTTCGGCATTAGGTGTTTTACCCTCCATCATGAAGGGGTAAATGTGAAGAATAATGAATAGAATGATTTCAACATTTCTATATTCATATAAATATAATGTCACTTCTCATTTCCAGGGTGGAGCATTCTACTTCATTGAACACGTGGCCTCCACAGACGAATCCAGCTGGACAAGTTTTTTCCAGAAGGTCATGAATCCAACCTGGAATCTGATTTTTGATGGTTGCAGCATACGGAAGACCACATGGAAGGACCTGGAAGATGCCAACTTCTCAGAGCTCAACCTGCGCCATATATCTGCTCCTACAAATTTGAAACTTATTAACCCTCATATTATTGGATATGCTGTCAAATAAATGCATATAATGCACATTTTTAATTGAGTGTTAGGCAGGTTCTCTTATTTGAAAACCAATTCACCTGAATAAATGTATGTAGATATATTTCAATTGTATTCTAATGGTCAGATAACGGAAAATTGAATTCAAATACTTACCATAATTTCCCTTTCCTGATGTGCTTCATGGCAGCACAGCTGGGTATAGGCTCAGCCCCCTATACCTCCAGGACTTAACTCGTATATATTTGAGCCCACCTACAGCCTTGGCGCTCTGTAACTAGTCCTACCAAGCTGGGTGGGATCTGTGCTGCCATGGAGCTCTTCAAGAAAGGAAAATTAACGTATTTGAATTCAATGTCAGCACAACTGGGAACTAACTAGCCAAACAGGGGAGGGAAAATGCTACACACTGCTTAATTCTGGCTAAAAACAGAAGCCAGGATGCCTCTGCCAAACTCAACTGTCATTAAGGCTACAGACTATACAGTAATGAGCCATTATATATTGGTGCCCACATAGCTGCCATGCAGATAGTCTCAGACACTTGGCCTGCTGCCACTCTCAAGGTCGAGTCCCCTCGAGTGAAAAGGGTGTGATTCTCCTGGCACAGCCAACCCTTTCAACTTGCAGGCCAAGGAGATGAGCTTCACCAACCAAGAGGCAATAATCTTGTTGGAAGCCGTGAAATCATTTTATGTTCCACCTGGAATAACACGCAGATGCTCTGACTTCTTGATGGCAGAAGTCGCCTTGATTAAACATTTTAAGGCTTGGCTCACATCCAATGGGCTAATTTCTTGAGTACTCCCCAAAAGGAACATAGGAAGGACAGCCTCTTGTGTGATATGGACTCTGAAGGTCAGTTCAGGCACAAATTTGAGCATTGGCAGAAGTACCACCCTGTCTAGGAAGTACGCGAGTATGGGTTCTTTAAAAGCCAAGGCCGCCAATACTGACTCTCTTATGGCTGATGTAATTGCCACCAGTAAAACAGTTTTCAGTGAGAGGTACCACAGGGTGATTGAAGGCATGTGATGCAAAAACGTCCAACACCAATGGGAGTTCCCATTTCGGAAACAAAAAATTGAGGTTTCAACCCAATTGCATGTTGAAAAACAGTATAATTAAGTGTTGTATGACCACTGTATGCTGGTAAAGGCAGAGATAGTCGAAATGTGTGCCTGTAGCGTACTTACGCATAGACCTAAATCAAGCCCTGCCTGCAGAAATTTCAGAACAGACTTCTGAAGAATCCAGTGTAAAATCTTGATCAGCAGTAATCCCGTGAATTTATATCATATTCTGCTATAACCACTGTTAGCGCTGTCCTTTCTTGTTTTCGTAAGAGTATTCCCAACCTTTACAGAGCATTCGAGATCCATTAGCCTCTGCCTCTCAAGCCCAAGCCATCAGCCTGAGCCTTTCGGATGCTGGATGAATGGGACTTTAGAGAAGATTTGATCTTAGAGGCAGAGGGAGTCTATCCTTAACACACATTAGGAGGAGCAGAGGGTACCAAGGCCCCTGTGGCCAATCTGGGATCATCACCAGAATTGTCACCTTACACCACCACAGACTGTAAACATCGGCACAGCTCTGGTGTGCCTGCCTAGGGGAGACTATGCCAACACCGCTGTCCACTACACATGGACCCAGTGGATCCCAGACAAGACTGTTAGCCATGATAAAAGCCATCCTGAGGCAGGGTTTCCTGGATTATGGGCCATTTAGCCGAGACACCAGGGACTGCGTCCAGCCTAATCCACTTGCATGGACAGATGGCCAGCCCTTTAGACCAGCCAGGTAGAGGAGCACACCTAAGTCCAGCACATGAGAGGCAAGTTATACCCATCCATCAGGAAAAGAACTTTATACAGGGCTCTGCATTCAGAAGGGATAAAAGACTAGGTAAAAAAATGACCACTTCTCTAGGCCTATTTACATTTTTATATTGCAGAAATACATACACCACTGTGTGTGTTTTTAGGGAGACTTTCACTTGTTTTACATGTGTTTTAGCTTGCTGTGGTATGTTTTAATATAAATTCAGATGCTTTCCTGCTTGTATTTTATTATGGCAAATCAATTGTTAAAACATACTGCTATGCACAAAATGCACAAACAATGTGTGCCAATACACTTGCAAACACTTGCCTTTTTAAAATGTAAAGGTGAATAAGCCCTTTACAAAAAGATAAAGAGGGGAAGGCACAGAAGCCCTGTTAAAGTGGTTGTCAAGTCATGAAAACCACTTTAAACTACAGGTAAGCCTATAATAAGGCTTACCTGTAGGTCCCGGGAATATCTCCTAAACCTGCACCGTTTAGGAGATATTCCCTGTAACTGCATGTGCCCTTCTTCACTAAGTGTGCCATAAATGACTGCTCCTGAGCGCATTCACAGGAGTGACATCAGCACGGCTCCTGCCAATCACAGCATGACGCCGGTCTCATATGGTAAAGCTGACCATTCCTCTTGGCAAAAAGTCCAGTTGTGACTGAAACCATAGTTGGTCTACCTGACCGTGGTTTGGTTTCAACAGAACTGCTCATTTTCCACTTCTTGATAAGAGTTTGAACACTGCTGATTGGCATTCACAATTCCTTTGATATCTTTTTTATATCCCTTACCTGTTTTATACAGTTCAACTACCTTTTCCCACAGATCCTTTGATAATTCTTTTGCTTTCCCCATGACTCAGAGTCCAGAAACATCAGTGCAGCACTGGATGATAGATGCAAGAGTCTGTCTGGAGTGCAGAAACGCATTGACTTTTTATACCCACACACTAATTACAAGCAAACAGATCAGGGTCATTTGGGTAGTTTCTGTTGTCATTATGATTTAAAAAGAGTAAACACAGTTGATTGATAATAAATGGCTTCAGTCAAACATTAACCATGAGTGAAAGAAAAGTTTTTGTGTTATCATTCATATTCTCAGAAAAATGGCCACAAAATCATAAATTCTGCCAGGGTATGTAAACTTATGAGCACAACTGTATATACACGCCAGTATATACACTTCTCTCTTCTCTCCAGCACAAACTCTTGCTGCCTTCCATTCCTCCTCCAGCACAACACTTTCTGCAGACTGTTCCTCTCTCACCAGCACTTCCCTTGCTGCAGACTATCACTCATCCAGACTAGCTAACACACTAACTCAGTCAGACCTTGTGGACTGCCTTTTGCGGGCAGAGGCCTCGGGCCTCTTTTGTGTAGAAAAGTTGAGGTGCTAGCCGTCTTCTACTCAGCCACCACTCCCAGATAGCCCTCTTCAGGCCCTGCCAGCCAGAATAACTGCAACGACCACTCTCCACTGCCCTTTCCACAGGCCTCTCCACTGGTTCTGCACCCTCCTTCAGCTGCAAACTCCCAGCTCTCTTCAGGTGTGCCTCCCCAGTACTCCTGACTGTCCCTCACTCACTAGCACTTCACTTGCTGTGACCAGTAGTCCTCCTGGAGACTCCTAGAGTGTTCTCTCTCCGGCAGTCCTATTTCTGCTCTCTCATGTGCCTCTCCTTCCCAAGATCTCTCTCTCCTCCTGGATGCACCCGATTTCAAGTCAAGGAACACCCCCCCCCCAGACTGTGGAGCTCCCCATGGGCATGACAGCCTCCACACTCCTTTACTCCATCTCTTCCACCTGACTACTCCTCCCCCAGCTGGGCTGACCCCAGGTGTTTAAGGAGGTCTGGCCCCTGTCAATCCAAGTTGGGATTGGTCAGGGCTCCTTAAGACACACCAGGTAGAATACACCTCTGTTCACATCCCTCCTAGCACCTTCTAGAAGGAGGTACTGAGAAGTGACATCACCTGTGTGTCATGAACCTATAGTACATTCATGTCCTGTCTGGTTGCTTACCTCCTTGGTTGTGTCAGCTTAGAGGCCGTGCACATCATCACCTGTGGGTTAAGTAATCTCCCCTCAGTGAACTCCACCCAAGTCTCCAATTAAGGAGACACTATTTAAGATCATGTGTTACAAGCCTCACTGCCGATCGACGCCGAGTGTTTGGCGTGTGTGGTTGTTCCTGTCGTGTGCTCTGAGTCTTTTCCATTTATCAACCTTTGGCTTGTTTTGACTATCCCTGCCTAAAACACTGACCTTCGCTTAGTTCTCTGTTCTCCTGTCTGCTTGATACCCTGACCTTGGTGTGCTCTCCTGGCTATCCCTGTCAGCTTGTGGTCCTGACCCTTTGCTAGCCTGCTGACTATCTCTGTTTGTTTCCTGTGCTGCTTCCTTTCTCCTCTCTTCCACCTGTGCCAGCGGAGCATGAGCTAGGGGACCCCGGGGGCCGCGACCTGGATCCAGTTGCAGCCAAATCCATCCTCACCACCAGAGGCTCTGGTGAACACCTACTGGCTCTTAGACTCCACGCCCTGGGGAAACCGATGCACTCGCTCTCTGTGTGTCTGTGTCAGTGCTCCAGGGGCCATCTTCCCGTACCAGCCAGAGCACATTAGCAGCAGTCAGCTACTAGGGCCACGACCTTAGTGGTGCGCTTCGCAACCTTTGTGGTGCGCTTCGCACTTCAGTGATGCGATTCACACCCCAGCAGTGTGCATCTGTCACCTGACGCCGGGTGACCTGACACTGAGTCACCAACTGCTACCCTGAGCCACTCCCAGCCCAGAATCAAAACAAACAGGCCTAGCAACCAACTAGGCCTGCCTAAATTTACCTACACTGCCAGAGAAAAATCCTCACTCTAGTTCCTCACTACCTATAGGGTGCTACACCCTACTTTAAGATGTTTTTTGTTACTGGTTCAGACATGTGCAGCTTAGCATATTAAGAAGAAAGGTTTTTTCATTCAATAATTTTGCATTGGGTTTTTCAAAAAACATTATGATTCCAGGAAAAAAATGCACACATATATAATATGTTTAACACTAATACAGAGAATGTGGAATTCAAAAGCGTTGACATTAAAATGTATTTTGTTTTTAAAAAACAGCATGCAGGTCCCCCCACCAATGTGGGTCTGGTTTGGACTTGGGGGGAACTCACGCCAAATACCCCCCAAAAAAATGGCATCGGGTTCCCCCCCAATCCATACTAGGCTCTTCAGGTCCATACCAGACCCTAATCTGAGCATACAGCCTGGCAGGCCAGGAAAGAATGCGGGGACAAGCGTGTGCGCCCCCTCCTGAACCATACCAGGCCATAGGTTCTCAACATGTTGATGAGGACAAGGGCCCTTTTCCCACAAGCCTAGCCTGGTGGTTGTGGAGGTGCAGGGGTAACTGATCAGATTCTGGAAGCCCCTTTTAACTAGGAGTCCCCCAGATCTCAGCCCCCTCACGTGAATGAGTATGGGGTACAGTGGTTTTGTTTGTTAACTTCACCATTCACATAAAAGTTTGCCTCATCACTGAACAAAATATTCTGCGTAAACTGAGGGTCCTGTTCCAATATTTGTTTTGCCCATTCTGCAAATTCAGTGCGCCGATCTGGGTCATCCTCGTTGAGATGCTGCAGTAGCTGGAGTTTGTAAGGGTGCCATTTCTGAGTACCTAATATCCGCCGGAGGGATGTTCGACTAATGCCACTCTCCAGTGATATGCGGCGAGTGCTATGCTGTGGGCTCTTGCTGAATGAAGCTAGGACAGCCACTGATGTTTCTTCATTAGTGACAGATTTCATGCGTCCACATTTTGGCAAATCCAACACTGAACCAGTTTCACAAAACTTAGCAAGCAGTTTGCTAACTGTAGCATGGGAGATGGGTGGTCTCATAGGCTGTCTTGCATTGAAATCTGCTGCAATGACCCGGTTACTGCGTTCACTAGACATCAACACAATTTTTATCCGCTCCACACGTGTTAACCTCGGCGACATGTCAATGGCTGTAAACAAAGAGAAACTTGTAAATAACTCATGAAATAATAAAGTTACGTTAAAACCAAGCACACCATTGTTTTTCTTGTGAAATTCCCAATAAGTTTGATGTGTCACACTTCCTATTGAAAAAACTAAAGTTGGATTCAAAATGGCCAACTTCAAAATGGCCGCCATGGTCACCACCTATCTTGAAAAGTTTCCCCCCTCACATATACTAATGTGCCACAAACAGGAAGTTAATATCACCAACCATTCCCATTTTATTAAGGTGTATCCATATAAATGTCCCACCCTGTATATATATATAACACCGCTCCTCCGTCGTAAAACATAACAGGGGGGGTTGCATATACTATTATCAAATGTCTTAGCCCTTGTTGTCAATCTAGGTGATCAGCAAGGAGCTTCAAACCCACATCAAGTGATCATCCTATTTTTATAAAAACGAGCACCCCAATAACCAAATTAATATAAAGAATTAATTAAATAAAAGCATTTATGTATATGACAATTTAATAATGTATCTCTCATTAATTTTCAATACATTAACACTAATTCATTGTATGTGATGAAGTAAATTTATAATATATAATATAATAAAGGTGAGTATAGTGCAATGTGGAAAAAGGAAAAGTGAAAATTATTAATGTTTATAGATAAAATTAAATTTTGAACTATATGTGAAAAATATTTATATTTAAATTATATGTGTAAAAATATATATTTAATTATATATAAGAACATGTTTTATAAATAAATAAATTGGGTGTTAATACCCCAGATTCGGACCAAGTGTATAAACTTATGAATTGTCAGTAAAAGCATTTACATCAATTTCTATATTCAGGCCAAAAGGTACATAAGATTTGATACGATGAATCCAGGCCATTTCTAATTTGGATATACCTCTCACAAATGAGCCCCCTCTCCAGTGGGAACTGTATTTATCAATACCAAAAAAAATGGTGTTAGAGGGGTCACTCCTGTGATGTGTAGCATAATGCCTGGATAAAGAATGATACCAAAAACCCTTCTTAATATTACTCAAATGTTCCTTGAGTCTTACTTGTAGGGGTCGCTTTGTCCTGCCCACATACTGTAATCCCCATGGGCATTGGACCAAATAAACTACACCCACAGTGGAACACGTGATGATAGAATCAACCTCAAAATCCCCTGATGTACTGGTAGAAGAGAAACTTGAAGTACGTCTATGTCTGCACCTATTCAAGGCGCAAATAGAGCATCTCCTACACTGAAAGAAGCCTGTAAGGCTTTGAAAAAAAGAGACTTTTTTCATTGATTAATAATTATGCGTGGCTGCATATTCTAGCAACTCCAAAATTAATTTAATCTGCTCCATTGGTAAGTGGAAATCCACTTCTAGAAAGTGTTTCACAGCTGCCACTCTGAACTCATGTGGTATAATGATATAAAGTGATGAAACGTCGGCAGTAACCAACCACATACCATTTCGTGGGGTAATCCTAGAAAGAAGTTGAATAACATGTCTTGTATCTTTAACAAAAGATCTAGTCTTCTGTACAAGGGGCTGCAAAAAAAAATTCTACTTATTTGCCAACCCGGGACAGTAATGGAATCAATGCCGATAACCATGGGCCGTCCCGGTGGCCAAGTAACACTTTTGTGAACTTTTGGCAAATAATAAATGACAGGGAGGCGGGGGGCATTGGGCACCAAAAATTGTTTCTCTTTCTTATTTAGGATATTTAGATCAAAGCCTTTATCAACTAGTGTGACCAGTTCTGACTTGTATCTACTGGTGGGATCTCCACTGAGGGGCGTATAGGTGTCTGGATCTTCCAGTAATCTAGACATTTCTTTTAAATAGTCAGTTTTATTCAATGCCATCCCCTTTGTCTGCTGGACAAACCACCAATTCCTTATCTTTACACAGGGATTGCAGTCTCTTGTCCAAATCTTCTTTCAACTTAATATTCCTAACCTTATTCCTCTCCAGATCCCTCAACATAACATCCCTGAACACCTTCAGAAAGGGTGCCAGGGCACCAGGGGGGTTTTAGAGGGAAGCATTAGACAGGTGAGAATGTTGGTATTCAGAATGAGCGGCCGGGTAATGGGGTTCAAAGTCATATATCTTTTGATATTTAATTTTCGTACATATTTGTGAATGTCCATGTACGTCTAGAATTTATTTAATTATTTCCGGGGGGCGAATTTAAGTCATTTATTTAACAAGTTGACCTCTGAGCTACTCAAAGTTTTAGAGCTAAGGTTAAATATACCTAAGTTCCTAAACTCTTTTTTTCTTTTTGATCTGACCTCACCTCCCCCTCTAACTCATTTTTTTTCAAATTCTTTATTTATAGTTATATTGTAAGCAAGGTGTTACATCCATCAGATAAGAACACTGAAGCACAAAAAGGTAGGCAGTATATATAGTCTAACCTAACATACCAATATTTACCCATAACCAAGCCGTCTAGTGTGAATTCAATTAACACCCAGACACATATTGTGAGATCTGCCTGCTGCATACCCCAGATAGTCAACTAGGAACCTCCCGGAGAATGCGCAGACGATAATCTCGATTTTCAGGAACTAGTACGAGAAAAAAAAAATATATATATAAAAAAATAAATAAAAAATTAAATAAATAAAAAGGGGCAGACTCGATGGACTACTCAGTCTTTTTCTGCTGTCACTTTTCTACGTTTCTATGTTTCTATAAAGAGGAGGGATATAGAGAGTCCGAGAGATAGAAGAAAAGAGATGGAAAAGAGGCAGGAAGAAGGGAAGAGAGAGAAGGGAAAACAAAAAAAAGGAACAGGAGTGGGAGGATGTTTTTGCCCATATAAAAGTGAGGTTACCAACTCTGAGGCAGGAGCGGCACAGTTATGGGTCTCCGTCCTCAGGACACTCCCGCATAAGAGCCCTTCCCTCGTCCGAGAATGCGAACATATTCCAGCACGCCCATGTATCTTAGTGTATCTTTCCCTCCTGTCCAGGGAGGTAAGGACCAGGTCCTCCAGGCTATTAATGCTTTTGACTTTATTCAGCCACATGGTGATAGATGGGGGATCAGAGCTCCTCCAACATAAAGTTATGCAGGCCTTGGCAGCATTCAGCAGATGCCTCAGGACCGACTTCTTATAAGTCTTAAGTGGGATCTGGGAGCAATGGAGCAAAAAGAAAGCCGGATCGTCGGGAACTGGAAAATCAGTGAATCGTTGGGAAAGTCTCCGGACTTCAGTCCAGTAATTCTTAAGTTTTGGGCACTCCCAAAAAATATGGAGCAAAGTCCCCACCATAACACTTAGGGATTGACATGATATGTCTGCTGAGCCTGGGGCGTCTACCCGCCCAGATATAGCTCGTGAAGAGTGAGTTCACCTGGCGGAAAAAGACGGCCGGAATATGTACAGGCTATATGCTATAATATATGCTGCACACCTCCGCTCTTGGCGTTTTTGCGACCCTGAGTGGAGCTGCTCCCCCTATTTACACCTGGGGTGATGTGGGAGTGGTTCCACTGACAGGCTATGGCTGCCACAGTTGGAGTCCATTTCTCATGACGGTGGTGGGTCTCCACCCCCCACCGGATATATAAGGGCAGCCTGGGATGGCCAGCACTCCTATGCACATGGATTTCCCACACCAGATGGTCACTTCACTCAGCAATAATTCAGGGCTCTACACACACCAGGTAATCAACTCCAGCCTTTGCCATCTCCTTCCCTCACACTTACCTTCACTTTGTCTCAAGTTTTTTTTTTTGGTTTTGTTTTTGGCTTGGTTTCTGTTTTTGCATTTTTTCACATTATCCCTTCACTGCCTACTACCACCACGCTTGAAGCTCACTGATGGGCTGTGCTCATGCATTCCCCATACACCCACAGACTCCAATTGTTTTTTTTTCCCCCACTCACACGTCCTGTCCATATCCCGCACACATTCCCATAGGTCATGTTTGTCTACTCCTTTTTTGCAGCCACAATATGTCTTCATTAGTCCACACACTAGATGACCCAGTGGTGTGTCTGGCTCTCCCTGACTGCTCCATCCGTTTGGGACGGTGTTTCCCACCTCAGCACCGTGTCGGGCATCTGTCTCTGGCCCCCGCTCTCCCCTGGATATGGGATACACCACCAATGGGTTCCTTTGTAAGTTACAACAACTAGTTTTTTTTCCAGATTAGCGTTTTTTGCTTATAGAGTTACCATTTACTCATATGTTTATTATCTATTTTAGAGCACTCTGTTTGCATCATACTCCTGATGAGTGACTGTACGCCATGAAATGCGTCGAGTTTATATAAAAGGATGCTCAGATTAATTTGATCATATTATGCAATTCAAAGGCACATCTTGTGTTGTATGAATATTTCAAGACATCCAAATCAGTTTGTACTGCTTATTATGTCTTTCTCTTGTCTCTCAATATAGATAATTCTCAAAGAAAATATGTGTATATTAATTGTCTCTGTACATGATTGGATTATTTGTATAACATATCATGTTTTTAATAGAAGAGTAATGTACACTTAATTATTTTTATCAATAAATTATGGACATGCATTTTGCTAATCAGCAGCACTATACTGTGTGTTACTTAATGACTGGCCTCATTTAAAGTCCCAATTTTTCCTTTCCTTGTACTCTATTAAAAAAAATAGTTCCTCCGTTACTCTCTGTAGATTCTGGCACTCTGTACTTATAAACTACTTCTGATAACACTTTTTATTGTGGCCTTTGCAGTAGCATACAGATAAAATGCATACTCGTAAGATCCCGACTTGGACATCAGGATATACCTTTTTGTAACCTCTGGAAGGAAGTTCAGCTTTTGGTAACACCTTTGGTAACAGGTAAAACAAGAAGTGGTATGTTATAAACAACTGTGGTGAACCCTGGCTCTATCCCATGCTCATTTACTAAGGCAGCCACAACTGTTTGTGGCTGATGGCACGGTCCATGTGTCAAGCTGGAGGGAAAAGAGTGGCTGGCAGACATAAAAGATCACATTTGTCCAAAGTCTTGTTTCATAAGAAGTTGCCTCCTGTGGACTACTTGTTCTTCTCGTTCTGGGGTCCTTAAAGTTGAATTGTTAATCCCAGCTTATACTGGGCCAGAACTAGTGTATAATCTGTGAGTTGCACAGACCCAGCAAGTGTCCAGGGTCATAATGCAGCATCCTTAGTTGCCTGGTCTGCTTCCATGTGTGAGTTTTACTGTTAGTATGGCTACCTCAGCAAGAAGCTGGAAGGCTGAAGACAGCCAATCAATTAGCTTAGCATGCTTGATTGGTTTACCTGCCGAAGTAAAAACAACTTCTAGCCCTTCTAATGGAACCAAACGCTCTCTAATTTCCCTACTATCTATATAAATATATACACTTTTGATAGCTCACAGGCTTTGATAAAGCATGGGGCTCTGTTTGTTGAGCTGGGGAAGAAGGATCCAATGGCCATTGCCATCCTCAGTATAAAACCAGGATCAAATCTACAAAAAAGCAAATATCTGGGTCTTCAGGGAGTGTGTCCTGTACTGGGCTCACAGCAGCTGATTCCTACATCATTGATTTAACACATGTGGTTTTCTTTGTCTCCAGCCTTCTCCAATAGAGGCAAATAAAGTGGTGGGATTCAAATGTACGCATTTTTCATTGTTAGATTTGTACATAAACAACAATACAAATTCATATTTTGAACCTTTCATCAGACAAATATTTAGTTTGGCTGTTTGCAAAATTCACAGAAATGTGGGACCATTAGAAATTAAATATTTGACCAAAATAATGTTTGTAAACTTCATGTAGCAGCACTTTGCTACTACTCTGTTATATTGGGGTGAACCCTTCATTACTGGGTCCAACTTGCATAAATATATTACAATGGCTTCTTTTCCTATCATGCTGTTTGTGTAAGAACTCCAGTTTGATGTTTCAAAAAAACAACTTTTTCCTGGCAAAATAATAATTTCTCGTTGCTTGCTCTGTTGTTAGTTTTATCTAAATAACACAAGTCTAAATAAACCCAATTGAGCATCTCTGGAGAGACCTAAAAATGGCTGTCCACCAACGTTCACTATCCAACCTGACAGGACTGGAGAGGATCTGCATGGAGGAATGGCAGAGGATCCCCAAATCCAGGTGTGAAAAACTTGTTGCATCTTTCCCAAAAAGACTCATGGCTGTATTAGATCAAAAGGGTGCTTCTACTAAATA
The DNA here is from genome assembly GCA_018402905.1 of Glandirana rugosa. Taxonomy (NCBI): domain Eukaryota; kingdom Metazoa; phylum Chordata; class Amphibia; order Anura; family Ranidae; genus Glandirana; species Glandirana rugosa. Next base: position 647,901 of record BLSH010460227.1, on the reverse strand, counting down.
CTGAGCAAAGGGTCTGAATACTTAGGACCATGTTATATTTCAGTTTTTCTTCTTTAATAAATCTGCAAAAATGTCAACAATTCTGTGTTTTTCTGTCAATATGGGGTGCGGTGTGTACATTAATGAGAGAAAAAAAATGAACTTAAATGATTTTAGCAAATGGCTGCAATATAACAAAGAGTGAAAAATTTAAGGGAGTCTGAATACTTTCCGTACCCACTGTATATTTCCTTAACCACTTCCCGACCGCCGTATGCAGAATGACGGCCGGGAAGTGGCTGAGTTATCCTGACTGGACGTCATATGACGTCCTCAGGATAACAAGCCGCCGCGCGCCCGGGGGGCGCGCATCACGGCGATCGGTGGTGTGGGGGGTCAGTCTGACCCCCCGCAATGCCAATCTCGGTAAAGCGCTTCGATCCGAAGCACTTTACCATGTGACCAGCCGTGACCAATCACGGCTGGTCACAGTGTAATACAGGAAAGCCGTTTATCGGCTTTCCTGTACTCAGGTCTGCAGACCTGATGAGGGGAGAGCCAATCGGCTGCATCCCTGACAGGGAGGGTTTGTGCTGATCATTTATCAGCACAGCCCTCCCTCGGATCGCCACCCTAGACCACCAGGGAGCCTGCCCAGGGATGTGCCCACCCAGGACCACCAGGGAGCCGACCAGGGACCACCAGGGAGCCGATCTGGACCACCAGGGAGACCCCCTTAGACCACCAGGTAAGTGACATACTGCTCAGGTCCACCTTCACTCAGTGCCACCTTCAGATGCCACCCTAGACCACCAGGGAATGAGCCCCTATTAATGTATATTCCCACCAGTGCCCCTATCAGAGCCCACCAGTGCCCCTATCAATGCATACCAGTGCCACACATCAGTGCCCACCATTGCCACCTACCAGTGCCCACCTATCAGTGCCACCTATCAGTGCCCAGTGCCGCCTATGAGTGCCAATCATTGCTGTCTATTAGTGCCCATCAGTGCCGCTTAGCAGTGTCCATCAGTGCTGCATATCAGTGCCCATCAGTGCTGTATATCAGTGCCACCTCTCAGTACCTGTCAGTGCTGCTTATCAGTGCCGCCTAACAGTGCTCATCATCGCTGCATATTAGTGCCTCCTCATCAGTGCCACCTCATCAGTGCCGCCTCATCAGTGCCAATCAGTACTGCCATATCAGTGCCCGTCAGTGTAGCCTCATCAGTGCCCACCAGTGATGGAGAAAATTTACTTATTTACAAAGTTTTGTGACAAAAATAGAGAATTTTTTTTTTTTCAAAATTTTCGGTCTTTTTTTATTTGTAGCGCAAAAAATAAAAACCGCAGGGGTGATCAAATACCACAAAAAGAAAGCTCTATTTGTGGGAACAAAATGATAAAAACTTTGTTTGGGTACAGCATCGCACGACCGCGCAATTGTCATTCAAAGCGCAACAGCACTGAAAACTGAAAATTGGTCTGGTAGTAAAGTGTTCTAAGTGCATAGTATTGAAGTGGTTAAACGAGGACATTTTACTTAATTTCCCTTTTTTTAAAAAAATGCACTGAAATTTCAACTATCAAAGAATATTTCATTTGTGTTATTGTATACTTTGTGCACTTTTCTATGTACGCGTTTAAATGTAACCTTCATTTTACCATGTTTAGAAAACAGATTCAAAATAATTGTGATCACATTGTTTATCATTAGATTAATTAACTCTGCACATTTTGTTATGATATACGTCTAGTCATATCATGAGTGTCCTAGCCACTAATGCCTCATCCAGCACATTCTTTGGGAGGGGGCACAGCTGCACAGGGCACACATGATGTGGGACTAAAGGTTCCAGCATTCACACACATACACATTTATCTCTCTAAAATCGCTTACATTTTTTGTACTTAACACATGCATATCATTCTACCACTTTATTTTAACTCTCTTCAAAATGTCCCTGCTTGTTAGTTTTATCTCCCTAAATTCTGCTTTCCTTATTTTGTTCTGATATCCCTTGTACTGTAATCCCACACTTCACATCAAAATATCCCTTTTTGTCTAGTGTTAATTGTCTGTCACCCTTCATCCATCCCGCTCACATAGATAGCTGTTCCTCTAGCTGTTTAAATCTGCATGATTCTTAGTCCTTTGGTAACCCAGTTACCTATTGTGGATTGCTGTCCACTCTAACCATTTATCTAGGGGCTTAGTATAGGTGTGAAGCGCACCGTCGGTTCATATATTTTATAGCGCTCCTCTTGCGCTGGGCATTCTTTAAGGGTCTCTTACCCTTTATTCCCTTACTTAGATTAATGCCCATGACTAGCCAGTCTTATCTCTTCTCTACTTTTGCCTATACCCTCCTGCCTCTAAACTACTTTATCTAGCAGATGTATACTTCATATAACCTGTGAACAGCACTGTTTTACCCTTTCTTATCTATAAAACTCCGATGGATAGTAGACAGTGACGACATAACATATAAGCACGAATCAATACAGTTCGGTTAAGGGGAGTAAAATAAGTACCCTTTGTCCCGAAAATGCCTTACCGATCGAGGATTATCAGAAATTCCTGGATCGTCTCAAGCTTCTTGTTTCAGATTCTCAGGGTCACCTGTAAATCTCTCCTCCTAAGGTAAAGCTCGCCACCTGACCTGGAATTTTATAGATAGGTAACTCCTATCCTCATATTGATTAGTGGTTCCAAATTAATAACTACTGCAGTAGGGAACAGACAGAAAAGATACACTCGGCATCTTTCCAAGTAACTGTTCTCCTTTATTATGACGCAATTGAAGGTTTTTATACACATGATTACGTAGGTATCACATTAAGGCCTCATACACATGGACGTTTTTTGACGCCGGCGTTTTCTGGCGTTTTTGCAGCTCTCCATGTTAGTCAATGGCCCCATAAAAACGTCAGCGTTTTTGAGCTGTAGAAGGCGTCGGCGTTAGTGAGCTGAAAGTAGAACCCACAGCCATCGCGTTCTGAGACTGTAACGTTTTGGCGTTTTTTGACGCCAACGCCTCAAAACGCCAACAAACGCCAATTAACGCCAACTAATATTGTACCTGCGTTTTCTGGCGTTTTTTGACGCCGACGTTTTAGGTTGAAAAATAGCAGAGGGATGATTTTTTTTTAAAAACGCCTATTGACGCCGACGCTCACTAACGCCGATGCATAACGCCGAAAAACGCCGATTTTTTTTCCTTGACGTCGGGCCCGACGTTTTGTTTATTTTTAAAGATACGCCCGTGTGTATGAGGCCTTATATTACAATTGTACTTGTATGGTAACCAAGGGGTGTAACATAGGCAGACTAATTCTAATCAGGACTTGAAACAATGCAAACATGTAATGAAAACATTATTAGTGCCGTGTGCACAATGAGTGTAGTGTGCAATACATACAAAATAGAATGCAATTATTTACAGAACCTACAAATTTCCATTACAGTACACTTTTCATTCACTTGCGCTTTCACTGGCACACAGTCCTCGCCCCGCTCAGCGCATCCTCTCTCTGCCTGCACTCACGAGCACACAGTCTCCACCTCGCTCATCCTCCCTGCCCGCACTCGCGGGCACACAGTCCCCGCCCCGCTCCGCCCGCACTCACGGGCACACAGTCCCCGCCCCGCTTCACCAATCCTCTCCGCCCGCACTGAGATTCCATGTCAGGAAGCTAAAAAAGAAAATCAGCTGATCCAGGCCAGTAAAGTGAAGGGGGAGGAGATCTCCACCGTGCATGTGAGGAGACCCAATATTGGCATAGGAGTTACTGGAGACACAGGAAGGAAGCAGCTGAAGATACACTGAGGCCTAGCAGGGAGGGGGAACCGAGTGAGCTGCAAGTGTGTGGCATGACTGATTCCCCCCACACCACTACTACTTTTGCCACTGATACCCCCCTACCCACACCACCATCACTGCTGCCACTGTTGCCCCTCCCACCCACACCACCACCACTACTGCCACTGATACCCCCACCCACACCACCACCACTGCTGCCACTGATACCCCCCCACCCACACCACCACCCCTACTGCCACTGATACCCCCCACCCACACCACCCCCACTACTGCCACTGATATCCCCCACCCACACCACCACCACTACTGCCACTGATACCCCCTACCCACACCACCACCACTACTGCCACTGATATCC
>BLSH010460227.1:608040-618048 GCA_018402905.1 Glandirana rugosa | reverse complement strand
ACACCGTCTGAACAGTCTTGTCAGGGGTGACATGACATGCGGCCTAGAGTCGTCTAACCCCACCTCGGGAAAGCACTATCCTAGTCCCGGAAGACTCTGGTACAGTATGTGTCACCAGACACCCTTTCCAACCACGAGAGGAAAACCCGAGGTCAAACGATGGAGAAAGTGTAAAACCCAAGAAGTGGTTGTGGACCAGGTCCCCAACATACACCAGAAACTTACTAAACCTCTTTTATTGTTGTAACATTTGGTGAAGTCGGGCCCTTCCTAAATGGGGGAAGGACTGGTCTTGTGAAAAACGCTAAGCCGTGACGAAGCGAAATTGACTGTTAACGCGCCAGCACGCTGGAACATGGATTTGTTTTAACTACAGGAGGGGGACATCAATTTTGTTTAGGTACAAGGTCGCACGACCGCGCAATTGTCAGTTAAAGCGAAGCAGTGCCGAATCGCAAAAAGTGTTCTGGTCAGGAAGGGGGTAAATCCTTCCCGGGCTGAAGTGGTTTACAATGTTGTTATTTTCTCCAAATCATTCAAAGACCACATACAACCCCTGGACCAGGTGTTGGTGAAGAACCCAAAATGTGAAAGAGGTAGCAAACTGGAGCCCAAAAGGAGAGCACCAACCTTTCCCACAGACCACTGTGTATGACATGGTCTCAGAAGGCCCTGATCCTATCACGAAAGGGCTCCACCCCAATCTGCTGAGATCCGGCGTACAGTACAGTGGGGACTGTTCTGACAAGTCTGCCACAGACAGAAGGGACGATGACTCTGTGGATGTTCCACCAATCCATAAAATTCCCTTTGAATGGTACCTGCGTCCTACTGAACCCATCGACCCGAGGCACCGTTCTCTGAGGCTACCAGTCCTGCGGACTATCTTGACTCTTCCAAGGGTTCAGCCTCCAGCTCAAATTAAGGGGGTGTAGCTGGCCCTGATGACCCTCAACCACCCGAGGCCTTGGGGGGGGGGTGTAGGCAGGTGTAGTCTGTATTCCCCACTGTAAGCGGCAATGCAGAAGGGAAAGGAAGTTGTGAGGAATTTGTTTCCTCTATCACTTCCTGCAGTCACAGGGAGAGAGCTGTCTGATTGGATGCTGTCGCCCCATGGGACTTCTGCGGCCATCTTGGGTCCTCCCAGGTTTGGTGCACTTTATGTGAGTGGCTAGTGTAAGGACAGGTTCCCCATCTGGAAGTTAAGGAGAGAACAAAGCTCATGTGGCAGGCAGCGCCGGTGGTTTCTGGAGCTCCAGGGCGGTGGTCAAGAGAGGAAGTCAAGCGTCTCTGTGAGGACGGAGAGCCAGTAGTGGGCGTGACTCCAGTAGCTGGTGCGTTTTCGGAGCATCCGTGCTCCTTCGTCAGGCCTCAGTGACTGTCAGGGCTGCGGTTAAGTAGGAGGGGAGGGGGGACGGCACCAGCCGATAGCAGGTCACAGCATGCCGGCTCTGCCTACCCCAGTCACTGACGCACAGCTCAATCCAGCCACAGCGCTGTGTAAAGGCAAAGTGCATTGTGCATATATACTATACATTATGTAAAATCTATATACAGGCAATGTGTGAGAATGTATGGTAAGTTGAAACAAGTATGGGATATATTTTATGCAGCATGTACTGTATATGTGAGTAGTCTGGATATCTGTGCTCTTTTGTCAGGCCTCCCAAGTGACTGTCTGGGCTACGGCTAAGTGGGGGGAGGGGGGCGGCGGACAACAGGTCTCAGCGAACCAACTCCGCCTACCCCAGTCCCTAAAGCACAGCTCAATCCAGCCACAGGGATGCAAAAACACAAAGTGCATTGTATATAATCTATGTGTGGGAATGTATGGTATGTTAAAACGAGTGTGGGATACGATTTATGCGGCATGTATATGTGAGTAGACTGGAAGAACGCTTTAACCATAATAAAGGATAAAGTAATTGATAAAGAACATAAAAATACATAACAGATAAAAATATTAATTAATAGATGATATTCAATAATAATAAGTAAAGATTAAGAGGGAGGTGAAAACCCTTTAGACACTGATTATTGGAGATAAAATAATTAAAATGGGTAATATCGATATGAGAGTCTTATTTTATGCTAGAAAGAAAGGAGGGGGGTTATATTAGTTAATAACTTAAATACAGATTATCTAATTACAGTCTATATTGGCATATCTACATTATACTCACTAGTGATGGTTTTTTTGCTATAGTTGACCTTGAGCCACGGTTCACATAGGTGCAATGCGGGACTCATGCGAATCCACTGTGGATTCCCGCATCGCACCTGACTCACACAGCAGTTCACACTGCCCTATTGCGAACTGCAGGGAGGTGTCAATACATTAATAATGACACCCCCTTTTCAGCTCGCATATTGCAGTGCGAGAGGCAAACTCACACAGGATTCTGGTGCGGACCAAAAAAAGGGTCCTGTGCGAGTTTGGTCCGATCTGTACAATCTGTATGGCTGAAATCACATTGCATGGATATCGCATGTGATTTGCACTGTAGTGCGGTGCGAATCACATGCGATCTCTAGCCCTGAACCAGAGCTAAGGGTCCTGTGGAGGAATACTGTAAGTGACAGAACATTAGTTATCCATAGTGTGTTACTATACCAGACAATTATATAGGTGTATGGTTATGTTACATTACTACACAGGAAGTATATAAAGTCATAAGTGAGTAGAGGGTTGTATCAAAGGTGGATGTGTTACGTGCTATTATTGGTATGTCATATAGCAGAAGGATGGAGAATTGGAGTTCATTGGAATATAATAGGGATGAGAATAAGATTAAGAGTGGGATGCCCATGTGCTGGTATATGGCTGGTGGATTAGGAGGCAGAGGATTAGGATTACAAGATTGATTGGATTTCCAAATCCTCATTCATTCCTCCAGGTGTCAAAGTATCAAGGGTATATATCCAGAAAATCTCCCTCTCACAGAGGCGTTTAAAGCGCTCTGCTTGTGGGAGCTTCCTGGAAATCAATTCCAGAACCCAAACATGCAGTCCTGCTGTGGATTGTTGGTGAAATTCTTAGAAGTGTTTTGGAACACTGTATTTTTCTATTCCTTCTTCCACTGCCCGCCTGTGTTCGCCAAATCTTTTGTGTAAAGCCCTAATGGTGCGACCCACGTAGAGGAAACTGCATGGGTAGGACAGGCAGTATACCATGCTGTGAGGTTAATTAGATCCTGTCTAAATTGGCCCTAGTATATGTATGAATGTGAGTTAGGGACCTTAGATTGTAAGCTCCTTGAGGGTAGGGACTGATGTGAATGTACAATGTATATGTAAAGCGCTGCGTAAATTGACGGCGCTATATAAGTACCTGAAATAAATAAAATAAATAAATAAATACCATAAATTCTGTTGAGCAAGTGTAGAGATCCTCTAATATATAGGTTTTGCCCTTGGTGGTAAATTGTTTCAGCCCATGTTGGACATATTTGCAAGTGAGGCAGTTGAATTTCCAGCATTGGTACATGCCCTTTAGGTTGAAGAAAGTCCGGTAAGGATCGTTGGTACTAGTATCCGGTTTGATTTTGTTGGGGGCAATTTTGCTCTTGATGTTGCTTTCTCTTTTGTATGTGATTTTTGGTACATCCGTGATGTACCATCTTTTTATGTTGAGTATGGAATTGTGTGACAAATCTCACAGTTTGAGGTTGGGTATTCCTTGAATTACTGGAACTGGGGTGGTCTGTCAGGAAGGAGGAGAAGAGTACCAGGGGAGGTGGGTATCCTTTTTCTTGGAATTTTTTCTGAAGTAGCTGTCCCTGTGATGAGTAGTCTTCGTCGCTTGTACAATTGTGTCGGAGGCGGCAGTCTTTTAGGGATGTTTGAGATCCATCTGGGGTGGTGGCAACTGGGGAAATGGATATAGGAATTGCCCGCAGTGGGCTTGACATCGTTTTTGGCATATATGCTGTCATCAGTATGGCATAGTTCTAAATCAAGGAAGGCCAGCTTTTCAGTATCACAGACTAAGGTAAATGATAAGCCAAGGGAATTGTTGTTGCAATAGGAAACAAAGTCGTCTACCAATGTGCGGGAGCTGTCCCTGATCACGATAATGTTGTTGATGTATCGACTGAAAAAAATTATGTTCTTAGAGAAAGGATTGTGGTTCCAAATATTTTGGTGTTCCCACAGACCCATGGTTAGGTTGGCATAGCTGGGGGCACCACCCTTGTCTGCTGGTTTTATTATGATATTGGAGTTTTGTGAGAGCTTGTTAAGGGCTGTTATTTCCTGGGAGGTAAGGTTTGTGCATCTGGGGGGATGTTGTGAAGAAGCTTTGTACATTTTAAGGACTTTGGAATAGACGATCCGATAAAAGCTCTGGACATATAAGCCTTTCACATGTGTCGGATTGAAGATGGACTTTGGCTTAAAGTGGGTGTGTTGGACTGAGGGAAAGGTTGGTAGATGTGACTTATTTGACTGATCAATTTCAGCTTGTTTCAGACATGTTTGTTGCATGCTGTTGAGAGGGTGATGAATATTTCTCCCTTATTTGCAATTAGGCCTATCACAATGAAAACGGTTTTGGTGTTCATCACTTTCCACTTCATTAATTCTGTGCACATTTTGTTTTTTGTCACTAGATGGCGTCATCCACGCACCTCTATTTTGAGGCTTGGACCTACAACATTTTGCAAAATGATTCCATTTGTTGCATGAGTTACACCCTTTTTTTTAAAAGCCGGGCACTTGTTGCGCTCAGTAGCGTGTTCATTACCACAGTTACTGCATTGCCTTTTGTTCTGTTGCACCACAAACACTTCTGCTTCTCTTTTTAGTTCTTTAGTGGCCCTTTCAGAATGTTCAAACAACATACATATTCTGATGGCTGATTCCAGTGTCAAATCATTCTCCCTTAACAACTGAACACGAACTGCATCATTGTAGATCCCACATACAATCCTGTCACATATCAGTTCATCTGTTAGGGCAGAGTTTTCTCAACTGCAGTCCTCAAGGCGTCCTAACAGGTCATGTTTTCAGGATTTCCTTCAGATGAAACAGCTGTGTTAATTACTAAGGCAGTGAAACTGATCAGATCACCTGTGCAAAATAATGGAAAGTCTGAAAACATGACCTATTGGGGCTCCTTGAGGACTGGAGTCGAGAAACACTGTGTTAGGGCATCAAAATCAATTTTTTTAGCCAGCAATCTCAGTGTGGCTGCATAGGATTGGATTCCTTCATCATGTTTCTGAGCCATCATGTTAAATGCATGTCTGTCTATTATCACATTAGGAAAAAATCCAGAAAAATTGTGCAAAGAGAAATACAAGCTGCCAACAATTTCACTGGACCTGTAGTGAACGTTAAGAAATCAAAGATAATAATGTATAAAGCAATATATATGTATATATAAATATACACATATATATAAACCCGTGCTGACGTGTGAAAAGGCAGGAGGGCTTACTAATCTGCAGCTGCTATGTACAGGGGTGAAACCTCCTAATGTATGACCAAATATGATATAACACAGTGCTGGCAGTACCCTCCTCTATAACATATAGCTATAAATTGTACTATATCAAATAGATAAAAAATATTATATAAACATAATCATAACGTGCTATAGTGCCAAATGATAAATAAACAGTTCATTGTGCCATAAATCAGTTCATTAATAAATCCAACTGATGTGCAAGCCGGTGATATATAAACCAGTTCTCTGTTGTTCCAAATCACAAAGTTCTCAGTGCTCCAATCAAACGAGTAAAAGTGCTGGTGTGCTGTAAACAATCCAAACGTGCTGTGCAACACACTCCCCTCTTATCCTCCTACTCACCAGAAACAGGTGACCCACAGCTTTGAAGCCTGGGGTCTAAGAAGCTTTTTTCTGGTGTTAGTAGTACCAGAGTGATGGTAACTTTAAAACGATTTCCCCTTCAGGACCAGGATAAGCAGTTAACCTTTCTGATGGATTGTGTGTGATGTTTCCAGCATAGTCAAGCATAGTTTGTGTTCAGCAGTGAGACTCAGGTGTGATGTAATGAATGAATGACATTCATTACACAATACTATAACTCTCGCAATAAGGTGCAAAAGCGTACAGGGCACAGTCTAACGTGATGTCAGAAATGGTCCCTATAGGCTAAATATTAAAGATGCAATACATAAACCACTACTACACATAAATGAACAACACCACCAATAAAACGCTTCTTGTGGTGCTTAAAGTGAAACTTGTGTTTGAAATAATCCTTATAGCAATATGGTAATGGATCACAAGAGGAAACCAAAATAGAAAACGTGAATCAAAAATATTAAAAAAATTAAAAATGAACGTTCATAAACAATTCAGTTCATATAAGTTCTTATTTTCTCTTCGAATTATATGTAAACACTGATCACTGGGGTAAAGATGAATGAGTGCAGGTAATGATAAGGTGGAATCTTACCAGATTCCTAGGACACATGCACCATATGGCAACATGGGTCAACCAGGTTGGTTTGGGAGTGTGTCCCCAATGGAAGTCTCCAGAGGTAGGATCCGGAGTGGAAGCTTTGTTCCACAATGTTGATCAACATCCAGGAGGGGTCTCTAATGGTGCTCATTCCAAGAGATATCCAACCATGGGTAGATAAGGAGTCAAAGGGCTCCACATAGCGTAAATCAGTAAAAATGTATCTAAAATATAGTGTAAACTTACATCGTGGTTGTTGATAGCCGGCAACAGACAGGTTAAAATAGAAGTTTTAGTATTGTGTTTACACTTAAATTATTTAGTCACCTTGCACTTTATACTACGCATTTCGCATTTTTTTATTCCTACCCTAGTTATCTCTGGAAGTCATTCATATAGAGATATGCTACACTTCTGATTAGTGCCACACATTATCTTTATTCTCACATTACGCTGTGGTAAGCATATCATCAAATTTCTTGATTAAGTTATCAGGGTCCTCTCTGTCCTCTGTTTCTTGAAATGTAAATGACTCATATTTATCTAATGCATCTGAGAGTCCTGCTTTGCTATACAGGTCCCATTCTCGTTTGAATTTCAGCCAGTTGTTGCAATGTCATTATCAAAGATTAGAAATTGTATGCCACGTAGATTCTCCCACGTAGCGATCCCACTTCTGACACCATGCAGATTTTGTGGAAGCAATGATGAATAGTCAGATGAATCTTGTGAGGAGCTTGTTTATTCCAGTCAGGAGAGAGGCACATATAAGGCTGTTTCTTCTAGTGTTACTTCATAACTTCCTGTTCCACCCCAGGTCCTAACACAGCTATGCAAATACAACAAATACATATTCTACAGGAAAAAAAGCACATTTGTATTATGGAACATGGTAACGTGCATTGTGTTAAGGCAGCCTATTCATAAAATTCTGTGTATGACTTCTATTTTTGCTGTCTACTGCACAATATGCGGTGATCAGCGATTTTTAGCGGGACTGCGATATTGCGGCGGACAAATCGGACAGTTTTGACAATTTTTGGGACCAGCGACTTTATTACAGTGAACAGAGCTACAAATATGCACTGATTACTGTATAAATGACACTGGCAGGGAAGGGGTTAACACTAGGGGGCGATCAAAGGGTTAAGTGTGTCCTAGGGACAAATAAAAATATATGATCTGGCACTCCCACCAATGGTGAGCCTCCATCCCTAATTATGGTATACATAAAAAAGAAAAAAATAATTGCTCATTTTTATCCTTTTATACGTGCATCATCCACTTGTCCCTCTTTGGTGTTCCATCACCCATTCATGGGGTATGGGGTGTCCGGTGTCTTGTCCTTTCCCCGGGGTTGCGATGTACGGCAGCACCCCTCCTCTCCCCCCCCATGCTGGGCGGGCCTGGGGGGGTCCTCCTGTGCATCGGCGCCATGCACACACGCCCGCTCTGCGACGTCATCTGCCGCCGCAGGGCGGGGACTCCTGTATTCCATCCGACACCTAGGGATGGGTGGGGGTGAGCTCCTTCCCGACTCCGTGCCGGGGTTTAGCTCCCTCCTTCCCTGTTATGCCCATTGGCTGCCGAGCATGACGCTGGTGGGGACACGCCCACTCCTTGGCTACATCAGCCTTGACTGACCAGCCTTTCACTCTTTTGTCGGTTCACCATGCCACATGTTCACTGATACATGCTGACATCTTCCATGTAAGTTTTTCACCATGTTATAGTCTTTTTCTTCATTCCTTTCTCTGCACCCACCCCATTGGTTTGCTTGGGGTCGGCCATTTGCTATTTTTACTGCGATTTTTATTATTTATTTTTTATTTATATTTATTTTTATTTTTCCTCTCCTTTCCACCATGTCCCTCCATGTGATACAAGGCGGAATAGGCTTGGTTTTTTTTTTTTTTTCTTCCCTCTCACATCTTTCTTCTCATGAGTGTCTCTTTTCTCCCTTTTCTACTATTCATACTTTCACCTCCTCATGTCACTTCCTTTTATATCCTCACATTCATATCACTTTATCTTTATACATTAAATACACCCATGTCATATTACCACCATATTGATTGATTTATAAACACATATACTCCTTCACAGATATGACGTGGTCGAAATTTCATCTTCACATTCCTTATGTGTTCTCTGGCTGGTCGCCTTGGCCTTTGTCCCAGGATTGGGCCCCATTGTCCCCGCCTCAGCCCCGGTTTGGATGCCACTCTGGGTGCCCACTGTCCCATGGATACTTGTTGGGACAATTGTGAAGCTGACATGTAAGAACACCCTCATAGGCTTTTTTTTTTTTTCTTTTTACCAAAGATCGTTTCCCATGCAATTTACTAATATACCCTCTGTATTATCTATATCCATAGACTAATTGTGATATGATACTCCTGACGAGAGGACGGATCCTCGAAACGCGTAGAGTATTGTGTATAGTGCAACACCTTGAACGGCATAGCATACAATTGCTTTGCATCTGTTTTCATTTATATCACTATGTATCCATTATGATCAATTGTCAGCCTTATGTTATTGTTCTGTTACTTGAATCTATTGTCAGCTGTTTCATGATATTATCCTTCATGTGTACAATAAACGTATTCATTATATCCATCTAATCTACACACTTGTTCCTTGATGCATTTGCTACTTGATGTAACTTTGCAATGGCTTGCCTCACTCAAAGTCCCAACGACCGCCTTTTTTTTCTTTTTTATGTATACCATAATTAGGGATGGAGGCTCGCCATTGGTGGGAGTGCCAGATCATATATTTTTATTTGTCTCTATATTTGGGTGGAAGACACCCCTAGGTCGCCCCTTGATCTGCCACACCACGCTCATGGATTTCAGTATCCTACTTATATACTCGTTTTTATAGATGGTGTTATAATTGCTCATTTTTATCCTTTTATACGTGCATCATCCACTTGTCCCTCTTTGGTGTTCCATCACCCATTCGTGGGGCATGGGGTGTCCGGTGTCTTGTCCTTTCCCCGGGGTTGCGATGTGCGGCAGCACCCCTCCTCTCCCCCCCATGCTGGGCGGGCCTGGGGGGGTCCTCCTGTGCATCGGCGCCATGCACACACGCCCGCTCTGCGACATCATCTGCCGCCGCAGGGCGGGGACTCATCGTGTATTCCATCCGACGCCTAGGGGTGGGTGGGGGTGAGCTCCTTCCCGACTCCGTGCCGGGGTTTAGCTCCCTCCTTCCCTGTTATGCCCATTGGCTGCCGAGCATGACGCTGGTGGGGACACGCCCACTCCTTGGCTACATCAGCCTTGACTGACCAGCCTTTCACTCTTTTGTTGGTTCACCATGCCACATGTTCACTGATACATGCTGACATCTTCCATGTACGTTTTTCACCATGTTATAGTCTTTTTCTTCATTCCTGTCTCTGCACCCACCCCATTGGTTTGCTTGGGGTCGGTCATTTGCTATTTTTACTGCGATTTTTATTATTTATTTTTTATTTATATTTATTTTTATTTTTCCTCTCCTTTCCACCATGTCCCTCCATGTGATACAAGGCGGAATAGGCTTGTTTTTTTTTTTTTTTTCTTTT
>BLSH010460227.1:558704-579994 GCA_018402905.1 Glandirana rugosa | reverse complement strand
AAAAAAAAATTTATACTAATATATATATACAATCCTCACAAGTGGTAAATGTAGTTAAAAGTGGGTTTGAAGTGGTGATGCGGGACTAACCCTTATATATTATGATCATATATATATTCCCAATCAGGGCGTAGTGGTGAAGTTTGGGTGAAAATTGATGTAAATGGTGAACACTCCTAACATATATATATAATCATATTTAAAAAAAAAATTAAAAAAAAATTTTTTTTACACATAATTATTAAGAATGTATTTATTTCACAATAATAAGCACTATTCACCCTCTCCACTAGAGGGCTACCCTTCACTTTTGGTTTAAATGTAAATTTTACCATCCTAGCTAGAGGTCGCCACTCACCTTATACCATTCAGTTTTATTTAATTTTGGTTTGTAACTGGTTAACACTCTAGAGCGGATCCATATCAGGAAGCAACATGTTTAACCCTATGACCCCTGAGGACGTTGACGGGCTGTCAACGAAATGCCGCGTCGGGTGGCTAGGGCTCTCGTGTTGCTTCCGCTCTCTTAGAACTAAGGAGGAGCGCGTTTTTTGGCGTCCCCTAGTTCCACGTGTCTTGTGTTTTTGTTTGAAGCTTTTTGTTGTTGTTTTTATGCCTCTTATGTGTCCGTTCTTTTGAACGATCACACTGATCCATTTTGTTTTAATAAACATTTTACTCTACGTACTTCACCATTGGAAGCCCCATTTTTGTTTTTTGCTTTCCTCTTCGGGATTCCTGCTATGGACGGATGTCATTCCTGGAGCCTTTAAAGTGATCCATCTACCTCTCACACCTGTACCCACCATCTATCTGGTAAGTGGGGTTTCTTTGGGCTACCGGGAGGACACGCATCCACACCTAGCAGTACCTTGTGCTTGTATAGTTTGTTGGCCTGGGTCAGGCCAGGGGAATCTGGTAAGTGGGACCACAGACCGACCCTGTAGACATTGCACAGGAGCTACAGACAAACCGGGATCATTGGTTTAATTTTTCAGCAATTTTGCACCTACATACAGAGATACTCCAATCCCTCAGTGGACTGTTAGTACTCCCAAGGGATATATTGCGGCAGCGCCTTTGAATATATTTAGCCCTTGCAACTGCTGTATAGGCACTATAATTGCTGTTTAGGCGCTATGATTTCATCTGAGCAGAAAGTGTAAATTTCTGGTCTCACCCAGGAGATAATGCACTTGCCATACATGAGAGATCCTTTCTATGTGTGAGTCAACTGCTCTATGAGCGCGGTACCCTTATATATTTTGTCTACCGGGACCATTGGTTTAATTTAATTTTTAGCAACTTTGTACTTATATATAGAGTTACACCAACCCCTCAATGGACTGTTAGCACTCCCGAGGGACATATTGGGACAGCGCCTTATGAATGTGTTTAGCCATTGTAACTACTGTTTAGGCACTATAATCGCTGTTTAGGCGCTATGATTCCAACTGAGCAGAAAGTGTAAATCTCTGGTTTCATCCAGGAGATATTGCACTTGTCATACATGAGAGATCCTTTCTGTGTGTGAATAACTGCTCTATGAGCGCGGTACCCATATAATTTGTGTTTCATGTTTTAGTATAACCCACTACAGTTATACTTTTGAACCAGCAGCTCTATACCTTTACTAGTGTTTACCATAGGCGCGGATTTTTATTTGTACTATTAATCTCTAAACCACTGGCAACAAAAGTGAGTATACCCCTAAGTGAAAATGTCCAAATTGGGCCCAATTAGCCCTTTTCCCTCCCCGGTGTCATGTGACTCATTAGTGTTACAAGGTTTCAGGTGTGAATAGGGAGCAGGTGTGTTAAATTTGGTGTTATCACTCTCACTCCCCCATACTGGTCACTGTAAGGTCAACATGGCACCTCATTGCAAAGAACTCTCTGAGGATCTGAAAAAAAGAATTGTTGCTCTACATAAAGATGGCCTAGGCTATAAGAAGGATAGACCCAAGACCCTGAAACTGAGCTGCAGCACGTTGGCCAAGACCATACAGCAGTTTAACAGGACAGGTTCCACTCAGAACAGGCCTCTCCATGGTCGACCAAAGAAGTTGAGTGCACGTGCTCAGCGTCATATCCAGAGGTTGTCTCTGGGAAATAGACGTATGAGTGCTACCAGCATTGCTGCAAAGGTTGAAGGGGTGGGGGGTCAGCCTGTCAGTGCTCGGACCATACGCCACACACAGCATCAAATTATTTTGCATGGCTGTCGTCCCAGATGGAAGCCTCTTCTAAAGATGATGCACAAGAAAGCGTGCAAACAGTTTGCTGAAGACAAGCAGACTAAGGACATGGATTACTGAAACCATGTCCTGTGGTCTGATGAGACCAAGATAAACGTATTTGATTCAGATGGTGTCAAGTGTGTGGCGGCAACCAGGTGAGGAGTACAAAGACAAGTGTGTCTGGCCTACAGTCAAGCCTGGTGGTGGGAGTGTCATGGTCTGGGGCTGCATAAGTGCTGCCGGCACTGGGGAGCTACAGTTCATTGAGGGAACCATGAATGCCAACATTTACTGTGATATACTGAAGCAGAGCATGATCCCCTCCCTTTGGAGACTGGGCGATAGGGCAGTATTCCAACATCGTAATGACCCCAAACACACCTCCAAGACGACTACTGCCATGCTAAAGAAGCTGAGGGTAAAGGTGATGGACTGGCCAGGCATGTCTCCAGACCTAAACCCTATTGAGCATCTGTGGGCATCCTCAAACGGAAGGTGGAGGAGCGCAAAGTCTCTAACATCCACCAGCTCTGTGATGTCGTCATGGAGGAGTGCAAGAGGACTCCAGTGGCAACCTGTGAAGCTCTGGTGAACTCCATGCCCAAGAGGGTTAAGGCAGCATTGGAAAATAATGGTGGCCATACAAAATATTGCCACTTTGGGCCCAATTTGAACATTTTCACTTAGAGGTGTACTCAATTTGATGCCAATGGTTTAGACATTAATGGCTGTGTGTTGAGTTATTTTGAGGGGACATCAAATTTACACTGTTATACAAGCTGTACACGCACTACTTTACATTGTAGCAAAGTGTCATTTCTTCATTGTTGTCACATGAAAAAGATATAATAAAATATTAACAAAAATTTGAGGGGTGTACTCACTTCTATGAGATACTGTAGGTGTGGAGGACTGGTGCCAGTTAGTGACTTCATTTGTGATGATAATGCCTCCTGGGATATGTAATGTGCGTATCCCAGGAGGCACAGTGGGCAAAATGTGCATTATTCGCCTAGGTGGATGGTGTACACAAGGGGCAGGACAGAAGAGTTTTCACAAAAAAGGTACATAAAAAAAACAAAAAACCCTATTTCATCGGCATAGGGGTGAAGAGGTGCAGAGGAGGAAACACGAGAAAGAGAGGGTGAAGATCCGCTTTAACATTAAAAAATACAAAACATATAAAAGTGATAAAATATCCACTTGTAGCTCAAAGTCAATGTGATGATCCCATTCTTCATTGAAAAATCAAATGAATCAGTGCGTCCTCCACTGGTGTAATGAACCTTCAACACAATTGAATCTGTGAAGGCTTACCAGAGTTCCGTAACCTCCTAAATTAATAGGTCATCACTTGCATGAATAGATGCTCCCTGGCACACTTTATGACACACAACTTGATAGTAGATCAGATGCCAAACCGCCCAAAGATGTTAGATTGTTTTCACATTAAGGGTAAAGAGGACCTAAAGGCTGATTGACAGGACTTCCTCTGGTGCCAAACTCCCTTGCACTTGCCACTCACAAAAACATTCTCAAAGGACTGGAGCCGCCCACAGAGTAAAACAGCGACCATCTTAGGTCTATAAGAAGCCTCAGTTTGGTTACGTGGCCCTTTTTTACCCAAAAAAAGGCTTGGCCCTATCCCCGTGGATGGTAAAATGAACTTATATTTGCCCACTCCAAACCCTCCAAGAATTCCCCTATCTTCCCTGTTCCCTCTACCCCCACTACTTCTTGACCTACCTTTCCCAGGACTTTAAGCTCTTTATACCCAATCTCTCTTGCTCTTATTATCTTCCTTATTTTTCATACCCCCTACTCCCTGTGAACCTTACATCGTTATACTTGAGTCCAACTAGGATCCTCCCTAATCATTTACAAGGCTACGCCTATCTGCTAGACAACACAGAAATTCCACCAAGCTATCTCTTACCCGGGGTTCAATCAGAACATGCAAATGTGAGGCCTACAGACAAATACTAGATTGAACACACGACCCCAATCTTATGCCTAAAACCTCTTGGGACCTATGTTCCATCCATCCCCACACGTTTCTCCCCAATTCTCTTGTTAATGCACACCTACATTGTAACACATCTGTGCTCTCTGGGGTGATTTTCTATTTTCATCCTACTTCTGCAGATTGTACTTATGTTGGTTGGATATACTTGGAAAAAACAGTTCATAAAAAAAAAAAAAAGAGGCAAAAAAATGAGTTTATAGCATTACCATTAATAATGAACTTAAAAACAAATTAGTGTGTCTGATGGTAGAGTTAAATGACAAAGAAAGAAGGTTGGTCCTATAATGTTTTCTACCGCTTATAGTATATAATTTGATAGAATTAGAAATAGAGTTATTAAACATTTATCAGTGTTTTATGGGGATCCAGGGTATGTGAATGTCATTTGAAATGGTGTCAAAAAGGTTGCAAGGAAAGCTAATACGCTCAGCAACTAATTGAGGGTCCTGTAGCACACATGATTAAGACATAAGGGCACATTCAACTACAGTAATAAAATATTTTAGTGCGATGCCCATGTTCAGGTCACCAAATGTCTCAGTTCTACTTTTTCTGGAGGAAAATAGGAAAATTGGCAATACATTAATTACACTACGAGAAATATTATTGGTTATTGTTTGTTATGTGTTTGCAATTCATTATCTTGGTAGAAAGTCTAGAAGGCTCAAAGATAAGAAGGGGCAATTCAGGAGATAAAAAGTCCAATTGCGCACTAATTTAGCAAACACTTTGCTCAAGAGCATAATACAGATTATAGCTTGGTTTCAGTACTAGGCATAGAAAGAGTCACCCCCTCATATGTGGGGGGGAGGTGTGTTTTTTTCTGAAACTCTGCAAGAGAGAGATGTTTTGGATATTTAAGATGGAAAACAGAATCCTGTTGGGGTTAAACTCCAAATAAGAACATTCTTCGATCACCTCTGAATTCCAGGAATCTGGCTATAAAATCATGACTAGATTATACAGAGTACAAAAGGTTTTATGAGAATATAGTGCATGGGCTAACTGCTGTTGACCAAGGGATAGGAGATTGTCACATGTACTATGAGTCGATTAACAGGTTTATATACTTTTTAGAATATACAAAATCCATCTAGTAAACCAAGTGTATCTAAATTTATCAAAACGGTAGTACAGAGTTTCTGTCAAAGTTTTCAATAATCTGATTGAGCCATAATTATATGGACAGGGTTATTCTTGTCTCCAAAGTATGGGATTGCAGGCCCTAGCAGGATTTAGTAAATTAAAAAAATATGAATTTTTGTATCCTTTCCTTACTCCATCTACGCTACACAGCAGGAAGGGCAAATCTCTCACTGTGGCTATTGTATTTTTAAAAACTGGCCCTGCTTTTTAAAATAGCTGAAAATGGCTGCATCTAATTGGATGTAGTTGTCTGACATTTTTCCTCCTGGCTCCTTCATTTTTTTCTATTGTGGGATGTTTGCTGGGAAGCCACCCACTGAGGGAATTTCGACTTGTTCATCAGGAACTAAACAACATTCAAACCGTGTATGGCCAGTTTTAGGTCCCCTTGCTTTCTTCTATTAGGTTCCCCCACGGGGGATATACAGTATCTCACAAAAGTGAGTACACCCCTCACATTTTTGTAAATATTTTATTATATCTTTTCATGTGACAACTCTGAAGAAATGACACTTTGATTGAATGTAAAGTAGTGAGTGTACAGCTTGTATAACAGTGTAAATTTACTGTCCCCTCAAAATAACTCAACACACAGCCATTAATGTTTAAACCACTGGCAACAGAAGTGAGTACACCCCTAAGTGAAAATGTCCAAATTGGGCCCAAAGTGTCAATATTTTTTGTGGCCACAATTATTTTCCAGCACTGCCTTAACCCTCTTGGGCATGGGGTTCACCAGAGCTTCACAGGTTGCCACTGGAGTCCTCTTCCACTCCTCATTGACGAGATCACGGAGCTGGTGGATGTTAGAGACCTTGGGCTCCTCCACCTTCCATTTGAGGATGTCCCACAGGTGCTCAATAGGGTTTAGGTCTGGTGACATGCTTGGCCAGTCCTTTACCCTCAGCTTCTTTAGCAAGGCAGTGGTCGTCTTGGAGGTGTGTTTAGTGTCATTATCATGTTGGAATACTGCTCTGCGACCCAGTCTCTGAAGAGAAGGGATAATGCTCTGCTTCAGTATGTCACAGTACATGCTGGCATTCATGGCTCCCTTAATGAACTGTAGCTCCCCAGTGTAGGCAGCACTCATGCAGCCCCATACCATGACACTGCCATGACCATGCTTGACTGTAGACAAGACACACTTGTCTTTGTACTCCTCACCTGGTTGCCGCCACACACGCTTGACACCATCTGAACCAAATAAGTTTATCTTGGTCTCATCAGACCACAGGACATGGTTCCAGTAATCCACAGGTGTCACTGGCGGCCCTCCAGCTGTTGCAAAACTACAAATCCCATGAGGCATTGCAAGGCTGACAATTACAAGCATGACTCCCACAGGCAGAGGCATGATGGGACTTGCAACAGCTGCAGGGCCGCCAGTGTGACACCCCTGCAGTAATCCATGTCCTTGGTCTGCTTGTCTTCAGCAAACTGTTTGCGGGCTTTCTTGTGCATCATCTTTAGAAGAGGCTTCCTTCTGGGATGACCAATTTGATGCAGTGTGCGGCATGTGGTCTGAGCCCTGACAGGCTGGCCCCCACCCCTTCAACCTCTGCAGCAATACTGGCAGCACTATTATGACTATTTCCTAAAGACAACCTCTGGATATGATGCTAAGCACGTGCACTCAACTTCTTTGGGCAATCATGGCGAGGCCTGTTCTGAGTGGAACCTTTCCTGTTAAACCACTGTATAGTCTTGGACACCATGCTGCAGCTCAGTTTCAGGGTCTTGGCAGTCTTCTTATAGCCTAGGCCATCTTTATGTAGAGCAACAATTATTTTTTTCACATCCTCAGTGTTATTTGCCATGAGATGCCATGTTGAACTTCCAGTGACCCGTATGAGAGAGTGAGAGTGATATCACCAAATTTAACACACCTGCTCCCCATTCACACCTGAGACCTTGTAACACTAACGAGTCACATGACACCGGGGAGGGCAAATGGCTAATTGGGCCCAATTTGGACATTTTCACTTAGGGGTGTACTCACTTTTGTTGCCAGTGGTTTAGACATTAATGGCTCTATAATACTGTAATATACAATAATACTGTATATATATTATATTATTATGATTAAATATCTCTTCAGGGAACGTCAGCTGTGAACATGCCTATGGTATCTGATAGATCTGTGGTTGTAATCTATGTTACTATTTGTGGTACCAAAAGGGTTAAATAATTGTGCGCATTACATGCAATTGTGTAATTTGGCCACTAGGGGTCCCCGTAAGGCCTCTGATATCATGCTATTTAAAGCGGTTGCACACCCATGGAAAAACCCTGTAAGGCAAAGGCATAATGAGCTAGTATGCACCGCATAATTTCTAAGAATTTTGTTTTGATAGTATTGTATTATTTTGTTTTAGGTGCATATATTTGGATAGGGTAAAAATATGCTGATATTAATTGATTCTTAACCTCTTGCTGACTACGTAATGACAACTCGATGATCACAATCTACCCCTTGGACTGCGGGCAGGTGACAGGTAGATTACGAAAATGTCCCTGCTTTGCTGACCCCTGCTTACGTGCTGCTCCTTCCCGGAGGGCAAAAAAGGAAGCATAGCTCAGGACGGAGGGCGGAAGCTGGCTCTAGGGTGGTCCTAGCAACCAATCACATGCTTGTTAACATGGGGGGGATGCCTAAAATAATATTGTAAAAAGAAAATTGTTAAAATAAAAACTACTGACACCGTCCACTGCTCTACTGATGCCGTCCACTGCTCTACTGACACTGTCCACTGCCCTTCTGATACCATCCACTGCTCTACTGATACCGTCCACAGCCCTACTGGCACTGTCCACTGCCCTACTGATACCATCTACTGCCCTACTGACATTGTCCACTGCTCTACTGCCACTGTCCACTGCCCTACTGACACCATCCACTGCCCTACTGACACCATCCACACACTGTCCACTGCCCTATTGACTCACACAGTCCACTTTTAAGATAGGCTAACTTTATATATTTACAGAGACATTTGTTTTATTATATTTTTCTAAATTTTCCTCACTATTTAATTAGGCCTTGCTAGTTAATTTCTTAAATTAAAAGGGTGCCAAACCCCAGTGATTTTTTTGATCTCCTTCATGTTGTTCAGGTAGACCTCCACTTCTCAAAGGCTGTCTACCCCTGCCCTAGAGAATAAAATGGTCGGTGTTGCAATTTTTTATGTCACATGATATATGCACAGCGTTTTTTCAAACGCAGTTTTTGTTTGCTTGGCAAAATATAAAAGATGATGTTACACTGAGTAGACAGACATCATAGACTACCATGTCACGCTATAAAATTGCATACACCCGTGGAATTGGGACAAACTCTTATAATAACATTCGCAGCCGTACCTCACATGTGTGGTGCGAACACCATGTCTTGTACATATGCATGTGCAACCTATGTATGCATTCGCCTTTGCACACCAGCAAGGGGGCAGGGGCACTTTAATTTTTTTATTTTTTTTTTTATTTACTTTTTTTTACTCTGTATCTTTAAATTTTTTTGATAACTTTGATAACATCCCTTATGATAGCACAGGCAGTGAGAGTTTCTGTTTACTGAGACATCTGGGGTCTGTTAGACCCCATATATCTCTGCTGCTCTTAAAAGCATCTGATCAAACTAAAAATGGTTTGATCAGATGCTTTCACATGCCAGGTGTGTTTTTTTTTTATATCTATGCGAAACCGAAACCTGTCGTTTCCAGTTTCTTAGACCATGGAGATGAACGGCAATGTTCTGTTTTCGGTCATCTCTATGGTAAGCCAGCCGAATTAGGTCTCTAAAAAGTCCCTCTAAATGTGCAGTTGGGAGCTATGTGTCATTTGATCAGGAAGTCCAACTTGCCTCCCCTCCTTTCCCCCATCTTAAAACCAGGCTAAAGGGCAGCAGCAGACAGGCAGGAAGGGGTGGAAGTAATTTGCATTTGGTTTGTATTTTATTTGTATTTGATCACTTGATACTTATGAAAGAAGCCTACTCTATGCTAAAAGAAATAGCTGTGGCTTGATTATAGAAGGAAGGTGGAGATTTACTCAACATTGTTTACTGCTGGACTATTTAAGTGTACTGTTTGTCAATACCCCCCAAAGGATTTAATTGTAAGGACACAAAAACTGGCACAGGGAGAAAATGCACCAATTTCTATATGCACACTTATTTAGAGCTTTTTGCATCAAACAAATGAGAGTATTGCACAACAGTGTGTTAATTAGTTGCATGGCAGTGGTGTCCATCCATACACATCCACCACTCCTCTCCCTCCTGCAATGCTTCTCCTCACTGTCCCCCTCCTCGCTACACTATTAAGGCCACTTTGGTAATGTTGTACATTTTAGAACAATTATTATCTTAGAACGTTGGCACAGATGCTCGATTGTTTTGGCATGCGCTATAATGGAATACACATAAAAGTGGTCTAATGGCATTGCTGATTTAGCACATGGAAAATGTGCCAATATTTACGTATTTAAAATGGCAAATTTCTATTTAGTTATCACCCCCCCCCCCCCGTGCAAATCGCGCCAATGTTTCTTCTTTGCTGTGTATCTGTGCATGCTTGTACATCTTTACAATAACTCTTAAGCTTCATGCACACAGGACGTTAAAAAAAAGTCCTAAAAACGTCAGTAGCTTATCAGTGATTTTTTTCAGCTTTTTTTAGCGTTTTTGCAGCAGCGTTTATTGAGCGTTTTTTAGCGCTGGCATCAATGAACGTTTTTTTTTTTTTCAATGGATACAAAATGTCCAAAAACGTTTCCAGTGAAAAGCTACCAAGCACCTTGAGGCTGTCAGGATATGAGATAATCATTTTTTTGCAAGTCTGGTTAACCTAGGGTGGAGTAAACCTAATAGAAACGTTTTTGAGGTAAGGGGAATGTCCAGGTCAAGCAATCACTGAATAAGGTTCTGAATTGAACTCCAGTAAGGTTGCAAGAGGTTGCCAATAAATATGGATAATAAATATGGAACAGAGTACCACACTACATCTGCGACATTGCCAAAAGCGGTCCGAAGTTGAGGGATATATGGCCTGTAGATGGTGGTCAGGGGCCATATACCAGAAGTAAAGTACCTTATACCCATTCTCTTTACAGAGGGTGCAGAGTGAACTTTTGGCTGCCCGAGATCATGTCTGTAGAATCAGATCGGATGACGGATGAACGGACAGGCAGTCCATTGTCATCCGATCTCCATAGAGGAGAGCGGCGCTCTGACAGCTTCATCTCTGTTCTGTGAGCGGAGACAGAATTGTCATCCGTGGGCTCAGTGGGGATCAGCAGAGCAATCCCTGCTGAGCAAACGGAATCTGAAAACGGAAAAGCCCATGTGAAAGGGCCCTAAGAGCTGTAAACCTGGAAGCGTGGGGTATGTAAAGTCAGCTCCCCTGCAGCAGTAAAGGCCTGATTCACCCATATGCATTTTTAGTGCTTTTTGCATTTTGCAGATTTGCACTACAGAACGTGTTCCATAGAAAACCATGTTAAATGGACTGTAGTGCAAATCTGCAAAATGCAAAAACCACTAAAAATGCATAAGTGTGAATCAGGCCTTACTACAATATCTGCTGTCCATCTCTTCTTGTTTCCTTATATGTGCACTACTCAGCAACATTGCTCCCAACTGTCCCTGATTTTGAGGGACTGTCCCTGATTTGGAGCAATGTCCCTCTTTCTGTCTCATCTGTTCCTCATTTTGATCTGATCTATAAAGTTGTATATAAAATGCACTTTTTATCTTTCAAAAAGTGTTTCCCAGTGCTAAACCTTTCATCTAAATTCTAAATTTCTGCATTTGTAAAATTTAAAAGCCAATATAAAAGAATAACAGTGGTATAAAAAAGCCCCTGTGGATTTAATTAACTTTTTTTGTATAATTCTCCTTTAAGGGGGTGTGGCATGGGGCGTGCCCTATGCCTACATACATTTGCTAATAGGTGTCCCTCATTCCCATCTCAAAATGTTGGGAGGTATTCAGCAATGTCATGTCCCTGTGTCCACTATCTGTGAACACTCATCATAATTATGTAGCCTTCATTGCTATAAAGTGTCACGATCTTCTCTCACATTTGAAGTGAGATGGTAATGCCTTCAAACCAGTTCCTGTTAACTGCTCTGGTAGTCTGGGTAGACTTAAGCCCCACATGAGGGATATGATGAGGTCGGTCTATCAATTTTTTAGACTAACCTGTTCAGAAGCTCTGTAAAGTCTGTGGACGGCTGGATGTAAATGGACTTGCGTTCATTTACAATAAGTCTGTCCAAGTTTGAAAAAAAAAAATGCAAAGGATATGCATACTTTTCTGTTTTTCCGGACTTAAATGTGACAGATCCAAGGTAATCTGATGTAACCATCTATGTCAAAGGTGACATCCTCCCCATTCTGCTCCGATTCAGCAGGGGACGCCCTGCTGACTGGACTGGATGGCGCCCATGTGAAAGGGTTCTTGCTGCCTTGGCAATCTCAGTATCTCAGGGGTCTAGTCTCCTATGAGATGGTGATTTGTGATCGGTGTAGATTGGTGATTTGAAACTTATTGGGTCGAGCTATGAGAAGAAATAGGTTTACAAAGGTGTCTACCCCCAATATCATCAGCTCCAGTTTTTATACATGAAGCATTATGACTTAATGTTGCTCTTGTATTCTGATTATTTGTCTGTTTTGTTACAGGGGGGATCATACTACTTCATTGAACACGTTAAGGCAGATCCTTCCTCTTGGAACTATTTTTTTCAGGAAATTTTGAATCCAACTTGGAAATACATAGGGGATGGATGCCGGCTAACAAAGGAAACATGGAAATATCTGGAAAAAGCCAAATTTTCAGATGTCAAATATAGACATATCACTGCTCCATTTAAATACAGCCCTGTCAAACCCCATATCATTGGATACGCTCTGAAATAAAACTTTTTTTTTTAAGATATGTTTATTGGTTTTGCAAATAAAGATAATACAGAGAAAAACAAATAAACATCTCTCATGTCTCGTCATTACAAAGTGGCATTAGGCTGGGTTCACACATATGCGGCAGCGGTTTCAGTGTGGCAGTCCAGTGCATTTCTGGTCACCGGTTGAGGTGCAAATTTTTACTTGATGTTGCACCTGAACCAGACCAAAAAATGCGCAGGACCCTTTTTAAAACTGCACCGTGGTGGCCCTGCATGTGTGTGAACCGGCTTCATTGAAAGCTCGTCAGATTCACATGTTATGCGAATTGGATGTCGTTAAAATCGCATCCAATTTGCATATATGTAAACCGAGCCTTAAGAAAATAAGGCTTACTTTGGGCTTATCCTAGTTTAGGGCTTGACAAATTTGCTTAGAATCTAGGAGCCAGCTAAAAAAGTTAGGAGCCAGTTTTTTAAATCAGCTGCCCATCGCCCAGAACTGCAGGTCCGGGGCGTCGGGCAAGAAGAATTGCTTACGCCTGGTGCCAAGCAAAAAAAGACAGAAAATGTAAAAAATATAAAAAAAATAAAGGGGGCACTGATGGGCACTATGAGACTGCGCTAATGGGCATTGATATGTGGCACTGACAGGTGGCACTGATTGGTGACACTGATGAGGCTGCGCTGGGAAGCACTGATAGGCGGCACTGACAGGTGGTACTGATAGGCGACGCTGATGAGACTGCACTGATAAGCGGCACTTTTGGGCACTGATAGGCTGCGCTGATGGGCACTGATGAGGTTGCCCTACTGGGCTGCACTGATGAAGTGGCACACTGATAGGCACTGATAGACGGCACTCCCAGCCCATTCAGCAGCGGTAATGAAAGGGCAATCGATCAAACCCAGCAGTCAACCTGGGAAGATGATGTCGGAAGTGGCCAGGCAGTAAGAGCAAGCCACGTTCATCACAGCAACGTCCACCACAGGGTGCCGGTTTGCACATAGGAGTGTGTATCCCGCTCCAGCAGGCTGCAAAGCCGCGGCCTCAATTATCGGCCAGCCCAACACTACTCTGTGCACCCACGGGTGGGCCACATGGGGAGGGTCAACCACTGCCGCGGTGTAACCCAGGCACCAGGACGCAATTTCCAGTCGCCATTGCGACCTGGCGCCTGGGTTTTGTTGAGCACTGTCCTAGTATATAACTCCAATGGGGGTAGGTGGCAACTGCCGTTTCCAGTGAAGAGCTACCAAGCACCTTGAGGCTGACAGGATATGAGATAATAATTTTTTTGTAAGTCTGGTTAACCTAGGGGGGAGTAAACCTAATAGAAAAGTTTTTGAGGTAAGGGGAATGTCCAGGTCAAGCAATCACTGAATAAGGTTCTGAATTGAACTCCAGTAAGGTTGCAAGAGGGGACATTGCCAATAAATATGGAACAGAGTACCACACTACATCTGCGACATTGCCAAAAGCGGTCCGAAGTTGAGGGATATATGGCCTGTAGACGGTGGTCAGGGGTCATATACCAGAAGTAAAGTACCTTATACCCATTCTCTTTATAGAGGGTGCAGCGTGAACTTTTGGCTGCCCCGAGACCATATAATCCTCTACTGTTCTATGGACATGACAATTCCTCCTCAAAAGCCTGTTCCCATCTGAGCATGCACCTATGCTTCCCTTGGATATCCATATTATACTTATTCAATATCCTATAGATATCAGAAACTAGACCTTTTTAAGATGGGCCCACGAGGACTATCTGTTCAAAAGGTGGTCAGTTTATAGAATTGTAGATTAGGAGCAAAAGATATGGCATAATGGTGTATTTGGAGATAACCAAAGAAGGCTCTACAGGGTAAGTCATATTCCCCTCAAAGGTCTTCAAAGAATAAAAGTGTTCTAGTTATGGGGTCAACTCCGTTCTATATCCTATCAAACAACTTTGTTTTTGAGCTTGTATGTGAGCTTATAAAATGGTAGACTAGCATTAAAGAGGAAGTAAACCCTGATGGAGTTTACTTCCTCTATGTTACCCTGCAATGTAAAAGCATAATGGGCTAGTATGCATTGCATATTAGCCCATTATGTGCCACTTACCTGCATTGGAAGCCCGTGATGTCCATCACTGTCCCCGCTCCAGGCCGCGTTCATCTTCTGCCCCTCTTCCTTCCAGGGCCGCGATCTCCGGCTCTGTCACTGGCTGGAGTCGCGTGACGGGAGCCTCCAGTCATGGCATGATCTCAGTGAGGGAACGACATGAAGGCTGTTTATTCACTGCGTATGTACCCGATGACAAGGGCACATGCAAGTACACTGCATATCTCCTAAACTGTGCAAGTTTGGGAGATATGCAGGGAACCTACAGGTAAGCCTGATTATAGGCTTACCTGTAGGTTAAAGTGGTTGTCATGGGTTGTCACTTTAATTAGCTGCAGCAAAGTGTTAAGAGATGAGGAAGAAGGCCCCCTCCATGTCAGTAGAATTGTCTTCTTTGCATAAAAGTACAATATCCACAACAAACATTTTAACATATTTAGAAATGTAGATATCACTAAATGCTCCAAAGTGACAATACTTATGAAGGCCCAATGCTGATGAAATAAAAGTGTTAATCTCAACCCAAAAGGCTATGGATTAGAAGGCAGGTCCAGAAGCAGTGTAGAAAGTTGTCTAGGACAGTGGTTCTCAACCTCAGTCCTCTAGTACCTCTAACAGACCATGTTTTGGGAATTTCTCTTAATTAAATAGCTGTCCAAAATACCAAGCCATTGACTCTGATTTAAAGCACATGTGCAAGATAAAGGAAAACCTAAAAATATGGGCTGTTTGGGATACTTGAGGACTAAGGTTGAGAACCACTGGTCTAAGGCATCACAACCCTTAAAACACTCAGGTGTTGAGTGAAGACCGATTTAATGTAATCTGGATAGTGTACGATGGCTGTGGTAGAATACCTTCAATTGGATAATCCTATTTTAGAGGTGATTTATTGAGTTCTTATACGTTCCCTCACATTCTGACCAGTCAGGATCTGTGAGTTGGAGGGCTGGCAAATGTCTTGCTTTAGAATTGACAGTGGGCTCAAAGTAATATATTGATATTAATTGTTTCTGCTGGATTCCTCAATAGTTGTTTTAGGGGAGAAATTAGAATTGGGTTGTTCAAAGACCTAAATTGGGCCTGGATTGCATGTTGGAGCTGGTAATAGTAGAACAGAAAAGTGTCCTCTTGTATTTGTGAAAAGGATTTAAACCCCTGCATGGTATACAAGTGGTTCAGGTATTTAATTCCTCAGAAGGACCAGCTTCAAGTATTGGGGATGGAAAGTAATTCAGGAAGGGAAGTGTTCGACCATAAGGGGTTATTTGGGGAGGGTGACCAGCAGTCAGATGAGGTGCGTTTTTGTATAGATAAACAGGGAGGTGGCAGCCAGCATTGTAGTGCCGGCAGTTGGGGGTACTTGGTGCCTGTATATATGGTAATATTATACAGGGTTTAAAAAGAGGACACTATGGCAACTTCAGTTGTTGTACATGCTGGGGATGGATGAAGCCAGTCGTGGATGTAGACCAGTTGGGAGGCTAGGTAGTAGATATAAAAGTCTAACCTAGTAGGTAATTTAAGGATATCCAAAGCAATTCTGGGCATTCATCCCTGTCAAAGAAAAGTGGAGCATATGGCATCAAGTTGTTTAAAAAATTGGCATAGAGATTTTGCAAGGGGACCTGGCCAAAACATAAAGTAGTTTTGGCAGGAAAATAATTTTTATCATGTTAACTCTACCCATCTACCCAACAGGAGATTCATCCACCGCTTGGTGTTTTTCTGCAGCTGAGAGATCAGGGGGTATAATTATTAGATATGCGAGTATGCAAAGGTAACTGTATTACAATTCCAAGATGTGTAAAGGAGTATACAATTTAAAGTTGAGCATGGATGAATTTCAGGAACACTAGTTTAATCCATAGGGAAGATACTTGACTTCCCCCAGTTGACTTGAAAGCCTGAATCGTCACCAAACTCCTCTATCACATCCAGTAGACTGCAAAGGGATTCGTTAGGATCATTTAAATGAATTAAGGTGTTGTCTGCATATAATGAAATACGCTTTTCCAAGGTACCAGTAGTGATTCTTCTGAAGTATGGGCTTTGCCAAAGATTGAATCTTTCTATGCAGGTATACTGGGGCAGCCACAAGCCTGAGTTAGGGACTAGGCGTGTTAGGGGAATGTTTGCAGTTTTTTTCCAAACTGTTACCTGTGAATGCTAGGGACACAGAGCTAATCAAGTGTCCCCATGGGACTTGTCACCTCCTACAGCCAACCCCTCCTTTCCTTTCTGTATGGTCTTCCATTGTTTACAGCTTTACTTGATTTAGCACAATAAAAGGTACAGAATCTTTCTGCTGGCTTTCTCTGTTTATTTTTCAGGTTCTGGGACATCTCACCCCTCCCCACCTCACATCCTGGTCACTGATGAAAAGGCACAGCTATTGCCAGAAGTTAATCACTGCTTTCATCCTGGGCAGTTTATAAAAAAATGCTTAGAAACTAAATTTGAAAGCCAAACAACCAATGGGGAGGAAGTATTTTTCCTTTATAGATGCCAACATCTGTGGTATGGTACAAAATTCTGAAACTTCAATCAAATTGTCCTCTCATCTCCATCTCTCCTCATCTCATACAAGTCTACAGGATAGAATGGATGGCCTACTGTGAAAACTTCTACACAGAGCAAACAATCCAGGAGAAGCCTGTTTTCTTTCTGTCCTCCCTTCACGCAGACACGGCAATCCAAATTCCTGGTGTTGTTGTGAAACCCCTCTGTGTCCATGAATACAACCTTAACATGGGAGGAGTGGACCTCAGTGACCAGTTGTTGGTGCCTTATTTAGTTGCCCGTAAGGCCAGACGCTGGTATTAAAAAGTGTCTGTATACCTATTTCAATTGGCTCTGCTGAACGCTTATGTGCTGTACAAAGCGTCAGGACAAAGTGGATCCTTCCTTAAATTCCAGGAAGAGATGGTCACAGCCCTTCTGTTTCCAGACAGTGCTGTGCCCCAACTTCCCAATCCAAATGCAGTGAGCTGGCTGCATGAGAGGCACTTCCCAGAAGTCCTCCGTGGTACCTCTTGCCAGAGATCACACCACTGAAGATGTTGTGTCTGCAGACAACACGCATATAGGTGTGACACCCGCTATTATTGTCCCTCCTGTCCTGACCAGCATGGTCTCTGCACCAGATGAATGTTTCCGTCGCTACCACACACTAGTGGAGTATTAGTGTAGGGTACAGCACTGCATAGTCCTAGGGCAAACATTCACAGGGTGTCCAAAGATGCCATTGCATTTTTAAAGACCCAAACCTGGAACCTTTAAAGTTCCAAATAAAAGTGTAAAAGAAAATATAAAATAAAAAAGCCAAAAGTAGTTGTTGTTTTCTTGTTATTCTCTCTATTGTTCTCGCTCTATTGTTCTGCTCTGTTTTTTTTTCTTAACTGTAATGTTTTATTGTTACTATGTTTTATTATGTTTGCTTTGCAGGTATGGTTGGCAGGTTATACTTTACAGTTTACTGTGTTTTATTGTTAACCATTATTTGCATTGCAGGTACACCATTCAGCTGCAGCACCGATTTATTTATCCTGACAGCAACAGCGTTTGCTCCCACAATATACATAAATCAGTGACTCCAGCGCTGTAGGAGGTGATTTCACCACCACAGTTTAAAAAAAAGAGCATATATGCCAAAGCATAGGGGCAGGGGTGGACATGGGGGCAGATTGCCCCTATGCTTCGGCATATATTTTTAGAACGGTGCTATGCCCATCATTAGCAGTGGGTGGATGCAGGGAGGTTTTCTAATGGTGGGCATACCAAGGATTAATTCTCTTTTTTCATTCACAGGCTGCATGAAAAAAAATAACATTAAAATATATGCCCAACAAGGACCAGCGACATACTGGAGCTGATCAAAGGCTAGAATGGCTCAATCATCTCTATGGCCTAAGAAACTAGAAGCTACGAGCATTTCATGGCTTTGGTTTCACCGGATATAAACAGCGTCATTGGGAAATTGGGAAAGCATCTTATCACACCGATCTTGGTGTGGTCAGATGCTTTAAGGGCTGAGGAAAGATCTAGAGTCTAATAGACCCCAATTTTTTTTTTTAAAAAAACAGTACCTGTCACTACATATTGCTATCATAGGGGATATTTAAATTCCCTGTGATAACAATAAAAATTATTTTAAAAAAATGAAAGGGACCGTGTAAATATAAAATAAAAGGCAAAATAACAAAGAAAAAGCAAAATGAATAATTTAAAAAAAAAAAAAAAAAAAAGCACCCCTGTCCCCCCGTGCACGCACGCAAAGGTGAACACAAGCGCCGGTGTCATGTCCTATGTAAACAGCAATGTATATAGTTTGTCGCCACTGCGCAGTTGTGCGTAATTTTAGAGCATGTCGTGTTTGGTATCTATGTACTCAGCATAAGATCATCTTTTATATTTCACCAAACATTTGGGCAATTTAGTATATTTCTGTGCATTAAAATTCAAAATTTTGCTTTTTTCCTGAAAAATTGCGTTTGAAAAATCGGTGCGCAAATACTTTGTGAAAAAAAAATTGCAACACCCACCATTTTAATCTATAGGGCCTCTGCTTTAAAAAATATATATGTTGGGGGTTCAAAGTATTTTATAGCAATTTTTTTTTTCATATAAACAAAGTGTCACAAAGGACTTGGTTGTTCAAGTGGTTAGAAGAGTGGGTGATGTTGGGCATAATTCAAACCCCCCCCCCCCCATTGACCCCTTTTTGGAAAGTAGACACCCCAAGCTATTTGCTGAGAGACATGTTGAGTCCATGGAATATTTTATCACAAGTTTCAGGAAAATTGTCATTTTTTGCACAAAGTTGTCACTAAATGATATAATGCTCAAACATACCATGGGTTAGGGGCGGCCCATCCATTAGGGCACACGAGTGCCTTGCCACCCCCTCTATGCATGAATCTATCCATGACCACCCATGACCACCACCCCATTCATGCGACCGGCCCCTTTGAGGCGCCGGCCGCATGAATTACCGTGTCGGGGGGTGTCTATGAAGCATCTCAGAGTCGTAGGCTCTAATAGTCTTCAATACAGTGTAGCTTGTGGTGCAAAGCGTGCCGCCACAAGCCCTTAGAAAGGCAAATAAACATTTGCCTTTCTAACACTGAGCTGCTCTCCGCCAATCAGGAAGCGCCGGTATGTTACTCGTTTACCCATTAGCGGAGGAGACAGGCGGTCCTATTGGACGCCTTTCTCAGAGGAGGAGGGGGATGCCACCGGAGCACACACAGCACGCTCCCCGCTCGCGGGACTCTGCTTTCTGCCAGCAGGCGCCCCGCTCACCGGACTCTGCTCGCTGCCTGCTCCTAGATGGGGTAAGTGCGGGACTTTGATGTCCCGATTGCCCTGGGGGGGAGTACTGTCAGTGCCATGGGAGGGGGGGATGGATGCTAATACCCTTCTGGTGATGCTGCATATACTCCTCTGGTGATATGCTATATACTTCACTGACTGATACTGTATATACCCCTGTGGTGATATGCTATATACTCCTCTAAATGATACTGTATATACTCCTGTGGTGATACTGCATATACTCCTATCTGGTGATGCTGTATATACCCCTATCTGGTGATGCTGTATATACTCCTATCTGGCAATGCTGTATATCCTATCTAGTGATGCTGGGCTGTATACTCCTGACACAATGGGTGGAATCTATAAGGGGTGGGACTTATAAGAAGTGGGAGGGGTCAAAAAGGAAGGACGGGGTCTTGCGCCCTCCATCCTAAAATTTCACCAGCCGCCACTGCCATGGGTATATGTGGAATTACACCCCCAAATACATTCTGCTGCTTCTCCTGAGTATGGGTATACCACATGTGTGGGACTTTTTTGGAGCCTAGCCACGTACAGGACCCTGAAAACCAATCACCGCCTTCAAAATGGTGATTTCACTTCCTCACTACCTATCACAGTTTATGAGGCCCTGAAATGTCAAGATAGCACAAAACCCCCCAAAATTACATAATTTTGGAAAGTAGACATCCCAAGGTATTTAATGGGAGACATGTAGAGTCCATGGAATATTTTATACTTTGTCACAAGTTTCGGGAAAAAATGAAAATTTTTTTTTTTTTGTAACACAAAGTTGTCACTAAATGATATATTGCTCCCACAAGGCATGGGTATATGTGAAATGACACCTCAAAATACATTCTGCTGCTTCTCCTGAGTATGGGAATACCACGTATGAGACTTTTTGGGAGCCTATCCGCGTACAGGACCCCAAAAACCAATCACCGCCTTCAGGCTTTCTAAGGGCGTAAAATGGTGATTTTACTCCTCACTACCTATAACAGTTTGGAAGTCCCTTAAATGTCAAGATAGCACCCCCGCCCCACCCAAATGACCCCATTTTGGAAAGTAGACACCCCAAGCTATTTGCTGAAAGGCATGTTGAGTCCATGGAATATTTTATATTTTGCCACAAGTTTTCCATTATAGCACCTCAGGAAATGAGATAGTTATAAACTAAAAGCTGCGTAAATTCCAGAAAATGTACCCTAGTTTGTAGATACTATAACTTTTGCACAAACCAATAAATATACGCTTATTGAATTCTTTTTTTACCCGAGACATGTGGCTGAATACATTTTGGCCAAAATGTATGACTAAAATTGAGTTTATTGTATTTTTTTATAACAAAAAGTAGAAAATATTCTTTCCTGGACCTCCCCATGTCAGCCTACTACGGGTCAGCTCCGCCCCCTCTGACCCCTACAGGACCACCTCTTTCTTAGCCCATAAAGGGCGGCTGTCTGCCCCCTAACACTGTTCTTTTTTCGTCCTCGCTCCGGACACCTTTTTTTTTTTTTTCAGTTTTTGTGATTGGGATAGAGGCATGTTTT
>BLSH010460227.1:531342-543316 GCA_018402905.1 Glandirana rugosa | reverse complement strand
TAGGATAGGTGTTTCTTTATACTACCTTGGTATATATGCAATTATATTACTAGATATTATATAGGACACCTTTCCATCAACTGACTTTTAAATGAGCCTATTAGGCTAAGACAAGTGCATTATAATTCTTTGAGGAAATTGGAATGCATAGGAATTTCTGGCAAACCTGAAAAAACACACCCTTTTTGTGTGGGTGTGTATGTGTGTGTGCACACAGACATGCACATATAGACTACCTCAACCGTCACAGCACATGCACTAATTGCGGGCTGTATTTTTTCGTATGGGCCTAGTGTCCCTTTTGCGTGCTTGTGTATGTGCATACGGGTGTGCACACAGACGTGCACATTTATATAATATAATTTTATAATTTTTTTAGCTTATCCTCTTACCAGTAATTAAATTATCATCTATTTTTTTCATTAGTCCTCAGCCAGGTCTGTTGTGGGTATTCTCTTTTATTATTTATTATTTTTTATTATATTGGCTCCCAAGTGCATTTTTATAAATCATCTATTGATTATAGATCACTTCGTTGTAAATCTGAGCAGCCCGTTTTTATTATCGTTCTTATTATTGTTTTTTATCATTGATTGCATCATTGCACTTTCGCTTTTAGGATCGATTTATTGTCTTCATCATTTATGTTTCCTTATGGTATGTCTCATGTTTGGCACGATTAGAGTTGTCTGTTTCCTAGTTACCATACCGCACTGTTCATTTGTCCTTTACGCAGTCCAACCTTCTCACCAGCCCCTCCTTTAGGTTATCACTATATATAGGACATTGCCCAATCCCGTGTAGTCCCTGTCTGATGAAGAGGCGCGGCTCTCTCACCAACAGAGCCGGACGCCGAGGAAACGCGTCACATACTGGTGACGTCACTGGTCTGCTTCCGGTGTCTGTGTTCCAAGCCTCGTTCTGGAGTCCGCAGGCTTTTCCATTCTACTACTCTGAACGGCTTCCTCTACCTGCCTGTGCTTCCACCAGCTGCACCCGGACCTTGCGACAGTGACGACCACCCTGGACTGCACTTTCATGTTGGTTTACTCAGCTCAAATGTGAGTGTTTTTAATCCTGATGTTCTTAAAATAAACTGTGCATATTACACTTAGAGGCGCCTCTTTCCTCTTGTTTTTTCAGCGTTGGAGTTTGGTTCTGCTCTGTTTTCTGGATGGCTGCCTAAAGTGTTCATGGACTCATAGACTGATATCTGCCCGTTGATACATGGTTACATTTTTTTTTTTTTACTATTATATCACGTGGGTTATGTGTTTATACACCCTGACTTATACCCATATTTGTATTTTTATTGATAATAGTATGCACATTCCCATAATGTTGCCCTTATTATAACCTTGACCCATATAACGGTTCTGTTTTTCATCCCACCTCTTATACATATATGCATGGTAGTGCGCATACACTCACCTTGTCTTTTTTCAACCCGACTAACTATGTAACTATACAGGGAATGTTCTCAGAAATCGTAGTACAGGAGTGCGGCTCAGGGAAGGTCAAATGGGCCAAACTTAGAAGTCCAGGCCAGGGCTCAGCTTTGTGGCAGACAAAGGGCATGACTCAGGATGAGTCCAGGGTCCTAAATCAGTTGCCATAAGCTGATGCACAAGTGTACATTGTGCTAGACATTACATTCCCTCTATCTATATCAAGTGCAAGATAGCGTTTTTATTTTGTTTTTTTAAGGGATTCGGTATTCAACCAGATCAATAAATGGGCACACTTACTTATGAATTGCAAATAAACAATGGAGTAATAGTTTCACATTATAACCTGCAGATGGCACTATTACCATATACAGCATGTTTAACCACTTCAATACTATGCACTTAGAACACTTCCCTACCAGACCAATTTTCAGCTTTCAGTGCTGTTGCGCTTTGAATGACAATTGCGCGGCCATGCCACTCTGTACCCAAACAAAATTTTTATCATTTTGTTCCCACAAATAGAGCTTTCTTTTGGTGGTATTTGATCACCTCTGCCATTTTTATTCTTTGCGCTACAAATAACCGAATTAAAAAAAAAAAAAAAAAAAATTCTCTGTTTCTGTCACAAAACTGTGTAAATAAGTACATTTTCTCCATCATTGACGGGCACTGATGAGGCTACACTGACAGGCACTGATGAGACAGTACTGATTGGCACTGATGAGACATTTATATGCAGCAATGATGGGCACTGATAAGCAGCACTGATGGGCACTCATAGACGGCACTGGTGGGCACTGATAGGTGGCATTGATGGGTAGCAGGTGACAAATGCAATGATAGGGGCCATTTTCCTGGTGGTCTAGGGTGGCATCTGAAGGTGGCACTGAGTGCCATCCATGTTGGGCACTGTGCCCCTTACCTGGTGTTCTAGGGTGGTCTTCCTGGTGGCCAGAATCAGCTCCCTCGTGGTCCTGGGTGGGCACATCCCTGGTGGTCTAGGGTGGTGATCCGATCCCCCGTCAGGAGAGCAACCGACCGGCTCTCCTCTACTCAGGTCTGCAGACCCTAGTACAGTAAAAGCTGATAAACGGCTTTTCCTGTTTACACTGTGATCAACCATGATTGGTCACAGCTGATCACATGGTAAAGTGCTTCCGATGGAAGTGCTTTACCGAGATCGGTAATGCGGGGGATCACCACACCACCGATCGCTGCATATCCCTGATCACATCACACGATGTCTGGTCAGGATAATAGAACCACCGCCCGGATGTCAATTGACTATAAGCCAGACGGGAAGTGGTTAAAAAGAGATCCAGCCTGCCATTTCATATACACACACACACACACACACACACACACACATATATATATATATATATATATCTATACACATACACACACACACACAGTTAGGTTCACATATATTTGGACACATGCACTATTTTTTTTTTTTTTTTAGGTATTTACCAAAATATATTCAAGCTATAGTTATATAATGGACATGGGCTGAAAGTGCACACTCAGGTTTAATTTGAGAGTATTTACATCCAAATAGCAGGAAGGGTTTAGGGATTACAGCTCTTAAGAATTGCCATCCTCCTTTTTCAAGAGACCAAAAGTAATTGGACAAGTGAATCAAAAGCTGTTTCATGGCCAGGTGTGGGCTACTCCATTATTTCTTCATCAATTAAGCAGGCAAAAGGCCTGGAGTTGATTCTAAGACCCCATACACACTATCCAACTTTTGTTGTCAGATTTCCTTCAGATTTATCAAAAACACGTAGTGCAAGGGCCTGCCTGATTGCATACAAATTGAAACTCCATCTTAAGGCTCCATGCACACTGAAGCTGATAAACGATCGTGTCTGGGAGTTTTTTTTAACAGCCCATAAACACCCCTCTATGTTATCCTATGTGTCCATGCACACATGGATGTTTATTTTCATTTAATCAGCAGTGGCGTTTATGAGCTGTTGTCTGAATGCCCTTAAATCGCGTTCAAGAGTCGTTCTTCTGACCACAAAAACCACTGGAAGCTTAAAAACGACCATAAACGTTCAAAAACGCACAAAAACACTGACGCCCATAAAGGCTAACGCTCAAAAACTCACGTCCAGTGTGTATGGCGCTTTAGTGTGGTATTTGCATTTGGAATCTATTGCTGTGAACCTACATCATGCGTTCAAAGGAGCTGTCCATGCAAGTGAAACAGGCCATTGTAAGGCTGTAAGGCTTCAAATACAAAACAAATCCATCAGAGAGATAGCAGCAACATTAAGAGTGGCCAAATCCACAGTTTGGTACATTCT
Organism: Glandirana rugosa; assembly: GCA_018402905.1. NCBI lineage: Eukaryota > Metazoa > Chordata > Amphibia > Anura > Ranidae > Glandirana > Glandirana rugosa. The sequence goes on along the minus strand of BLSH010460227.1, from coordinate 539,550 downwards.
GAGAAAAGAACAATGCACTGGTGAGCTCAGCAACATAAAAAGGCCTGGATGTCCACAGAAGAGAACAGTGGTGGATGATCGCAGGATTCTCTCTATGGTAAAGAAAAACCCATTCACAGCATCGAGACAAGTGAAGGACACTCTCTAGGAGGTGGGGGTATCATTGTCAAAGTCTACAATCAAGAAAAGATTTCACAAGAGCAAATATGGAGGCTTCACCACAAGCTGCAAACCATTCATACGCCAGATTAGACTTTGCCAAAAAAAACATCTAATAAAGCCAGACCAGTTATGGAAAAGCATTCTTTGGATGGATGAAACGAAGATTAATTTGTACCAGAAATGACAAGAAAAAAGTGTGGAAAAGACTTAGAACAGCTTATGATGCAAAGCACACAATGTCATCTGTAAAATATGGTGGAGGCAGTGCGATGGGATAGGCATGCATGGCTTCCAGTGGCACTGCGTCATTGGTGTTTATTGATGATGTGACAGAAGACAGAAGCAGCCGGATGAATTATGCAGTGTTTAGAGATATACTGTCAGCCCAAATTCAGCCAAATGCAGCAAATTCGATTGGACGGCACTTCACAGTACAGATGGACAATGATCCAAAACACACTGCAAAAGCAACCCAGGAGCTTTTGAAGGAAAAGAAGTGGAATATTCTGCAATGGGCGAGTCAGTCACCTGATCTAAACCCAATTGAGCATTTCACTTGCTGAAGGCAAAACTAAAGGCAGAAAACCCCACAAAGAACAACTGAAGACAGCTGCAGTTAGAGCCTGGCAAAGCATCAGAAAGGAGGAAACCCAGTCCATGGGCTCCATGGGTTAATTAGTGGCGCATTTACCGCTATGCAGGTGGGAGCGGGGCGCTTTTAACCCCCAAGAAGGCGTTAACAAGGGGTTAAAAGCGCCGCCGCTCGGGGCTTCCAAGGCGGTGTACAGCCACTTCGGGAGCGCCGGCACTGCCCCAAAGATGCAGCTTGCAGGACTTTTTCTCTCGTCCTGCAAGCACACCACCCCAGTGTGAAAAGCTTTCACACTGATGAGAATGGGGGGAGAGTTTTTCAGGCGCCTCACAGGCGCTATTTTTATCACCGTAGCGCCTGAAAAATGTTCCAAGGTTTTTTTGCCACGTGTTTAGGGGTTCATTCATTCCATTGGCCAGAATATTAATTTATTCTGGGGATTGGAATGAATGATTGCTCAAGTGCTAAACGCACCTAGCATTTAGATGCATCAAGCGGTTTTTCTGCCCAAAAGCTCTTCTTTATGCTCAGTGTGCATGAACCCTAATGCTACCTTTTACACCTATACGTGTGGCTGTGGGAATTGCACTTGCTCCAGCACCAGCAACCAAATGGATGACACCTCAATGCATCTCAACCCGCAGGGCACTTGCAGATGTGGTAACCGCAGGGAAATCACATGGTCGTTTTTGAAAAGGTGCATGCATCTTTTTTTTTTTTTTTCGCGGTAGGTTCATTTCAAAGGGCTGCCGTCACCTCGCAAACGCGGCTGCAGAAAAAAAAAAAAGGCTAGCTGTGAACCTAGCATTAGGAGGAAAAAATCAGTCAAGTCAATTCCTTAAAGCTGGCCATAAATTATACAATTTTCTTCTACAACTTAACTTTAGATTTACCAAAACCATATAATATGTCAAACCTAAACCCAGGGCTTGACAAATTTGCTTTGAATCTAGGAGCCAGCTAAAAAAAGTAAGGAGCCATTTTTTTTTAACGTTGTGTGGGTTGTCAGCGCCCCCAAGGGTAAGGCAAATAATATGCACCCCCTAACCCTAACGTACTCACAGCAGAGCAGCCAGTCAATAACTCCAACGTAACACGGTTACATCAGGGTTATAGGCTGGCCAGAAAGAGTGACACTAAAAATCTGTTATGGGGGAAACTCCTTATTATGCCGAATGCATCGTGACTGCAGCATGTAAAACATCCTCATCTGTTGCCTAATGGAGCTTAAGGGAGGCCATTGTTGGGTGGCAAAAACATGTCTCTACTGCACATCTAAATGAAGGTGAAACGTATTCCAGTGCTGCTGATCTTCTGCTGCTCTTTGCAGCCACTTCCTGCCTACATGTGTGTACCAAACGGTGACTATTCATTGGTCTAGTGGGTTTCCGGTCATCATGAAATACTGGAGCCCAGCTGCACATAAAGAGTGGTAATTGTTGATGGTACACAGGGCTTTATCACAATTTTGTAGCTTAGAATAAAGATCACGTTTCTCGCAGCGTAACATTATCTTTCACATTATACAAAAAAAAAATGGGCTAACTTTAGTTTCGTTTTTTTTTTTTTTATTATTATTCATTAAAGTGTATTTTTTCCAAAAAAATTGCGTTTGAAAGACCGCTGCGCAAATACCGTGACACAAAATATTGCAACAACCGCCATTTTATTCTCTAGGGCCTCAGCTAAAAAAAATATATATAATGTGTGGGGATTCCAAGTCATTTTCTAGCACAGGGATATGCTATTAGTGGACCTCCAGCTGTTGCAGAACTACAAGTCCCATGAGGCATAGCAAGACTCTGACAGCCACAAGCATGACACCCAGAGGCAGAGGCATGATGGGACTTGTAGTTTTGCAACAGCTGGAGGTCCGCTAATTGCTTATCCCTGTAAATCTAGCAGAAAATGCTGGATTTTTACTTGTAAGCCACAAATGTCTGAAAAGGTTTAGTCTTTAAATGGTTAAAACTTTCCTCACAGACCAGAGATAATTCCTTTGAAAGAAGATGATACATTGTTGTTTGTTTTTCTTCTTCCTAACTATAAACAAATATCCTGGGCAGCCTGCCAAGTTTAACAGCTGTTAGGCTGCATTCACACCTGGGCGTTTTGTAGCTTGAAGCCACAAAATGCTGGAGGGGGAAAAAAATCAATGATTCTATATGGAGATGGTTCACATCTCCACTCAAAAACGCCTGAAGCCAAAAAGCTGAAAACGCCTGAAGCTCAAACAAGTTCTGGAAGTATTTTTGTAGCTTGATTTGGGTGTTTTTCTACTTTTTTACATTGGTGACCTTTTGAAAAAAGCGTGTATTTCTGCCTGAAAACGCTACGCCCAGGTGTGAATGCAGCCTTAGATTAAGCAGAGAACAGCTCTCACTGAAACGGAGACGCAGTGTTTTAAGATAGTGAGAGAAGGAACGGCTGTCACTCGCCAGGATGCGATTTCTGGTCACCATGGCGACCTAGGGATTGTCGAGGCCTGTCTAAACTCTTTCCATTTGTATGCAATGAGGAATTCCCTTGTACTACATAGCTTAAGGTGAATCTAAAGGAAATTAAAAAAAAAAAAAAATTGTTCAGTTTTTCTTTGAGGCTTGGTTCACATTTGTGGATTATGAGTAGGGGTCGACCGATATATCGGTTGGCCAATATATCTATATCCGGCCGATATTTGCGTTTTTTTAATGAATCGGCATCGGCAGATTGTCATGTAAATGAGGCCGATATCCGCCCCCCTCCCGTCGCCACCGGGAGCTTGCATTAGACTGCGGGCTCCCGGACACTCAGGAGCACCGCTGTGTCATTCAGACACAGTGAGAAGGCAGAGCAGCGCCAGTGGCCAAATGGAGTACTGCGGCCGCTTGAGCTGCTCTGTCTTCTGATTGACAGGCGCGCGTGTGATGACATCACAGCGCAACGGGGGGCGGGAAATTTGAATCTCCATGTGTGCTGCATTTCATTGACACAGGTAAAGCTGTATTTCCTGGCACTGGTATGTAGCTGTATTTCCTGGCACTGGTATGTAGCTGTATTTCCTGGCACTGGCATGTGGCTGTATTTTATGGCACTGGTATGTGGCTGTATTTTATGGCACTGGCATATGGCCGTATTTCCTGGCACTGGCATGTGGCTGTATTTCCTGGCACTGGCATGTGGCTGTATTTCCTGGCACTGGCATGTGGCTGTATTTCCTGGCACTGGTATGTGGCTATATTGAAAGGGCTCTTAAGTGAACCATATACATACAAGAATAAGCACAATTAACTTATATTTTATGAGATGAAGCCAAAAAAATAAAATAAAAAAAAAAATCGGCCTAACATATCGGCCCAAAAAAATCGGCATCCAATATCGGCCATCCCGATTTCTAAATATCGGCATCGGCCAACCTCTAATTATGAGAGCACATGCAAAATCATACACATTACCACAAATCACAAAAAAAATGCATCCCTTTTTCAGGAGTTTAGGCACCCTCAATGCACCTTGCTATCGTGTACACAAAAGCAAAGTAGTATGAATTTTGGTGCATCGCAATTAAAAAAAAAAAATGGGGGTCATGCACTTCTTTTGTGTGATTTTCGCATGTAGAGTAGCCCACTGAAATGAATAGGCTGCGCTAAATGCAATATGCAAAATTGTTTGCACATCATTGCACCTACATAGGTGTGAATGAAGCCAAAGAAGAAACAAAATATCCCATTGCTTGTGAAACAACCTGTTCTTCAGAAATAACCTGGTAATGTTTTATAAGAGAGGATTATCTATATGCCATTGTAATTTAAGATCAATAAGAAAATATAGTGCTTTTATTTAAATAGTTCTAACCCAACCACTATATTTTCTAAACGTCCAACCTTCCAAGGAAATGGGGAGGAGGGAGACTTTGTAACTCAAAGTATATAGGCACATCACACATCTCTCCCCCCCCCGGTACATTAACCATGGAGAACAAATGAGCAAGACATGATTGGTTAAACTCGACAGTGATTTTTTTTTATACTAGCTTCTCAAAATAACAAATGAAATAAGTGTTATTTTGACTAAACCTTTCATTTAAATTTTTTAAAATCTTTTTAATAAAGTTGTATACATCCGCCCAAAAAAGAAATAGTTGAGGAGGAGAGAGATACACAGTGGTTGATTTACTAAAAGGCAAATATACTGTGCACTTCAAATGCAGTTGCTCCAGAGCTTAGTAAATGAGGCAAAGCTTGATTTTGCAAATACCTAATTATATGCAAGGGAAAAAAATGCATTCTTGCTTGCACATGATTAGATGATAGAAATCAGCAGAGCTTCTCCTCAGATCTAGAGCAACTGCACCTGCAGTGCACATTATATTTCCCTATAGTAAAGCAACCTCAGATGGTATTGGTTCTGAAAGAGGGACAGTCCCTTTAAATGAGGGACATCTGGAGCTATACAATCACTATAGCTTATAAGGCTGGGTTCACACTATTCGACACAAAAACGGTCAGACTTTTGATCCTACTTTGCCCTGCAACATCAGTCCTACTTTGGTCCTACTTCCATCCCACTTAACTAACAAGATAAGATTTTGCTCCAAGGTTGAGATAGTGACTTGTCCTTTGATCAATCAAAATCTCAGTGTGAGATAAATTCTTTTTACTGCTGCTGTAAGTCGGATGGTTAGAACAAGGATCTGACTTTGATCCTACTTCAATTATATTCAATGGGCTGAAGTCGGCCCAAAGTAGTACAGGAACCTTTTTCAAAGTCGGACCAACTTGTATCGGACCAGTTAAGACGGTCCTCACAGGGAAACATTGATTTGGTGACGTAATGCGACTTGTGCTCACAATGTCGGTCCGTTTGTTGGACAAGTGTGAACCCAGCCAAAGTTTTGCTTTCAGTACACTTAATACCTGCAAAGTTTGCAATATCGGTGTAATAGCTTCTTTGCTGCCCTTCACTGCCTGGCAGTGATCCAGCTTTAACTGCCTGGTCTTCTATTAAAAATATACTTTTTTGGAACTCCTCGTAAAATGCTTTTCTTGGAGTCCATTGAGGGACGCAATAAAAAAAATTTAAAAAAAATCCTGTTGGACCTCTGTCCCTCAGTGGACTCCAAACAAAGGATTTTACAAGGAGTACAAAATCATGTTTTCTGTTTGTGGATAGAACAGCAAAAAGCCGGATAACTGCCTAAAAGGAATGATCTGAATCTCCTGACAATGTATTTCGTAACTGCATCAAAACCAACAAGAGCCAAGTGGCAAATAAATACAAAAATTATATTTTCTTTGTTGTCCGTTGAGGAACACAGTAAATCATACACTGTTGGGGCATCCAAAAGCAGTTCACATGAGGGGTGGGCAACTGCAATACTACTAACAGGACTGAGGATGGCCTGCAGTTCAAGAGCTGTCTAAAAGCCCTACGCCCGAGTCTGTCACCCAATCAGTTCAAACATTGTAAATGTTAGGGGAACCTGCCAACATAACCTGAGAAAGGACATACAGAATCATCCTGATGCCGAAGACCAAGAAGAAAATGGTCACCAATAAAAGGATAAGAATTCCACATGAAAAGGAGCACAAAACCTTGGATCACTTGGATCGATCCAAACAAACATCCAATACTCATGTAGGGAATAAAATAACCCTCAGCCTGATGATGTCAGGACCCTAGTAGGAATAGTTCCAGAGACTGAACCATGGAAGGGTGGTCCTGGTAAAAGGAAGACCAGCAAGTCTATATAAGGAGACACTAAGCTTCTACACACCTGACCCCATAACAATCAAGGAACCCCACATCTAGAAAAATAGTCCAGACAGAGAACTCATCTCACCAAGAGATTGATCAAGGGAGAATCTTGTATTTGATAGGAAGGGTATAAAGAGACTTGAGTGTACCAGCGAACCCAACATTTGATCCCATGAACTCCGTATTACTGAGCCCAGTGCATCCAGGTATGGCCTCCAAAGCTGTTGCTAAGGATACACCGATCAAGAAATTTAGACCAATATGTATTCTGCTACATATTTTTGGTAAAAAATCCCAATAAATGCATATGGATTGGTTTGTGCGAAAGTTATAGGGTCTACAAATTATGGAATTTATACTGGAGTTTATTCTATTTTATATTAGTAATGGCGGTGATCATCGACTTCTAGCAGGACAGCGTTAGTATGGCAGGCAATCTGACACTTTGTGGGAATCAGCGACACAAATAGAGTGATCAGTGCTAAAAATATACATGGTCACTGCAATACTGGCTGGGAAGAGGTTCAACATCTAGGGCAATGAAAGGGTTAAATGTGCCTGACCAGTGTTTATGTAGGTATTGTGAGGTGCTTTCACTAGGGATGTGCCGGTTTTTATTCCCTGCTTTGCCTAGGAAACTGTCCGACAGAGCTCTGTCCTGTCTTCCTCCTCATTGATTAGCGAGTGCCAATGGACAATCATTGGCTGGCACCCACTGATCGTCTTCTGCTATGACACAGCCAGCGCGCGCCCCCTACCCAGCAGTGCCAGATCATGTACTAGATACGTGATCCGGCACAGGAGAGCCGCTTTGCTGCTGTATTTCTACATGAGGCAGTCGGGATTACAAATTAGGCTAGCAAAAATTTTTTTTTTTCTCAGCAGCTATAGAAAAAAGGCATCCAACCTCCTAGGACAGTGGTTCTCAACTCCAGTCCTCGGGACCCACCAACAGGCCAGATTTTCAGTATTACCTTGGGGAGATGCAGACTAGAATACTGCAATCACTGAGCAGCAATGATATCACCTGTGATGTATTTCAGTTATCCTGCAAACCTGGCCTGTTAGTGGGTCCTGAGGCCAGGAGTTGAGAACCACTGTCCTAGGACATTAGCAAAAACAAAGGTGGGGGCATGACGGTTGCAGGTGGGGGTATACAGGGCTGAAAGGCGTTAGCATAATCGGACAAATTGTATACTTCTAGCGTCCCTCAATTGATGGTAAAGAAAAGACCATTATATTAATCAAAAAAAAAGAAAACTGGAAAACAAACATCTACACATTAAAAGTGTCAGTGTTGTCACAAACCAGATTCTGGACATTGGTTATGCAGCACTATAAGGCCCCATGCATACTTGCCATTTAGTCCCGATGCAACAAGCTCTGGCGTTTAGCTGCGGATGGTGGGCGCGGTCCAGCCTCTCTGCTAACAGCCTGTCAAACAGAGAGGCTCTAATGAAGAAAAAAGCATCCAAGAGGTGCCTTTGATGTAAGTTCATACAAACTAGTGAGAGGACAAAAAAAAAATTTAGGGCCAGTTCACACCACCTGCAGTCCAGTGCGTTTTTTTTTCTGCATCAAAAACGCATGGAGAGTAGGTTATATGGTTTTCAATGGCATAGTTCACACCAGTGCAGTCAGTTCCAGTGCGTTCCGGTTCCAGAAAAAAGTAGAACATGCTGCATTTTTTCTGCACTGAACTGTACTGGAACACGGTA
>BLSH010460227.1:479634-492196 GCA_018402905.1 Glandirana rugosa | reverse complement strand
TGTGTAGTTGAAGTACCTGTTGGACAATTAAACGACGGATTATATAGGGTGGGAGAAAATCTACAGTAATATTACTCTTTTAACATAAGTTAAATGGACAGTCACCAGTATTACAATAGCAACTAGTCACATTTACAATCGTGTTTTCAACGTACACATGGTTAAATCTACATATTAGTATCTCGGACTGGGACTTCGGTCGCAGCAGTGGGAATTGGCGAACGGCTGGCGTCAGACTACCGCTGTCTCACCGAGCAATAGCGTTTGGCGGCAGTATGCTACAGCCGACGCTATCGATCACGACACTCGCGTGGCCGATGGGCGCTATGGGGGGGGGGGCGTCACTTTCTTGCCTCCAGGCACATACATTTTTTACATACACGGACCTCCGTTCTTTCACTGCGGGGGGGGGGGTATCGCGGGTAGCCGGTGCGCTCACAGCACTAGCTATCGCAGCCGACATCGTATGACGGCGGTTTGCGATAACGAGCCACTCTGTCGCCATCAGACTGCGGTCGGCAAGCGGTTAAGGGTGACGACGCTGGCTTCAGGGTCAGGCTCTATGATTATACATCTAAATTGGTACACATGCAACTTTTGTGCTAACATTTACACTGATCAACGATAACATTATGACCACTGACAGGTAAATTGAATACAATTTTCTCATTATAATGACATCTAAAAGAGGGTGGGATATATTAGGCAGCAAATTAACAGGTTGTCCATGAAGTTGATGTGTTGGGCCAAATTCTAATGGCTAAACAACTGGGTCAGGGCATCTCCAAAACTGCAGCTCTTGTGGGGTGTTCCAGGTCCGCAGTGATCAGCAACTACCAAAGGTTGTCCAAGAAGGAAAACTGTCAAACTGACGACAAGGTCGTGAGCAGCCATTGCTCACTGATGCACGTGAGTGGTGAAGGCTGGCTTGTGTAGTCTGATCCAATAGAAGAGCTACTGTAGCTCAGAGTGCTGAAAAAGTGAATTCTGATAAAAAGGTGTCAGAACACACAGTGCATCACCAGTTTGTTGGTATGGTGCTGCGTAGCCGCAGACCAGTCAGTGTGCCCATGCAGACCCATGTCCACAGCTCAAAGCACCTACAATGGGCACGTGAGCATCAGAACTGGAGTAAACATGGAGCAATGGAAGAAGATGGCCTGGTCTGATGAATTCAAGAATGGTTTGAGTAACAGAGTTTGAGGTGTTGCCTTAGCCTTGAAATTCTCAAGATCTCAATCCAATCGAGCATCTGTGGGAAGTGCTGGAAAAACAAGTCTGATCCATGAAGGACCCACCTCACAATTTACAGGACTTAAAGTGTTAATAACCCTTAAAAAAAAAAAAAATGAATACCTGCCTAGGTTCTGTCCTCTCCCCTGTAAACTTACCACGGTTTTTCATGGCTGCTGAGCCCTGACACCATGGTCAGTTCACATGTCTCTATCATCTGCAGCTCTCCTGTCCTCCTCTTCCCCCTGCCTGTCAGCTCCGGTGTCTGTGAGCTGTCTCCGCTCCCCTCCTGCCACTATTAGTAATACAGTAAATCTTACAAAACTGTCACTGCCAGCCCCTCATATGCAGCCATAACACACTGTAAATATTTATGAAAATCGAAGCCTCTAAATGCGGTTTTCAGAGCTCTTCCACGCCTTCTCCCCATCCTAAAGGCTACAGTAGGAGGGGCTGGGTAGCCAACAGAGCAGTAACGTGACCTCCCTGGCTGATGTCATAGGGAGAGCTGCCCCCTCCCGCTCTAGCCTGTACATCGGAGTAGGAGAGCGCTTGGGAGTCACATGACAAGCCTGAAGGCTGATGAAAAATGGTATTTAGAGGCCTAGTTTTTCATAAATATTTACACTGTATGTTATGGATGTATAAAAGAGGGCCTGGCAGTGACAGTTTTTAGAAGGGTTACAAGCCCTTTATAGGATTTGTTACCGATGGCTTGGCACCAGATACCACAGCATACCCTCAGATGTCTATAGGTGTCCATGGTGTGGGCTATGGTGAGTGGTTATAATATTATGGCCGATACGTATACAGCATATAGTGCAAATATACCCTATTGGTTGCTAGGACACAGGTGGCTCCAAAACATAGAAACATAGAAAAGTGACGGCAGAAAAAAGACTGGAGTAGTCCATCGAGTATGTCCTTTTTCCCCATTAACCTGTTTAACAATAGATTTATGTTTATCCCAAGCATGTTTGCCATTTACTGTTGACTGTCTCACAACCTCTGTTGGTAGTTTATTCCAATCAACACCCCTTTCAGTAAAAATAATACTTTCTAAGATTAGTTTTGAACTTCCCTCCAGTTAGTTTGAGGTCATGTCCCCGTGTTCTTGATTTTGGTTTCATATTGAAAAGATCACCTTCCTGAACCATATTCACTCCCTTGATGTATTTAAAGGTTTCAATCATGTCTCCCCTCTTTCCTCCAGACTGTATATATCAAGTTCCTGAAGTTGCTTATATTTGTACTGTATGCACAAATGTTTACATGTGTACATCACAAAACATGCTCCATATGCTTCTAAACACTGAAGGTTCAATTTTTGGTTTACACAGCGGACCAATACAGACCAGTTTGCATGAGCCCATAGAAATCTATACTGCTGAGTTCAAAACCATAGAAATTACGGAATGCCGATTATTTACACCTGTGAGTACGACCCCAAGCCAGCAAGAACAATTTTGTCATCTTCCTCTGCAAGCTCCTGTTTGAGACTACGTGTATATGGCAGTTAGCAGAGCACTGACAGGTAGAGCTTCTTCTGCTGACATCAGCAGGCTTCAACTCCCACATGAGAAGAGAGCAGCAGAAGCAGGGACAAATGTGTATACACATGAAGTTGTAAGAATGCATCGCTCATGGCCATGGCGATACGTGCCCTGCTTGCACACACAAACGGGAATGTCGTCATTGTAATGTGCACGGCAATGGGCAAACTCTGTAATCCCCTTGTTGTGTGATACTATGTTATGGTTTAAAGCTTTGGGAAAAATTCAGATGACAATGGACAGCTTGATAAAAGCAGACACTGCTCCCAGTTGAATGCAACACTTCCTATTATCATGCCTTTATCGTTATTATGCAGGATTATAGCAGAATTTGTATGAAAATACAAGGTCCGCTCACACCCCTTTATTCATGGTTTCCACTGATATTTTTGAAAATTGAGGGGCATGGGGGAGTCAGGTAAGCAGACTTTGCAATTTTATGCAATGCCTGCTTCAAAGTGAACCTGTACTTTGCTCATACTAGGCATGGTAACATGGGCAACAGGTCCACAATCAGACAATAGGAACAGCTGATCTGTGTGCAGCCACTACACACAATGCACATCTTTATAACCTGGTCCTACACAAGGTTCCCAGATATTTCTGTCTCTGAATCGGTGTCACCAAAAATGAATGATCCTCATATGTGCTGGCTTATTTTTACAGTACTTAATAAATCTTAATATAGCATGTAAAGTTTTTCTGTAATCCGTTATTAAATAGAATTTGATCCTGCCAGTTTCCCTTATTAAACTGACCATGTCAAGCTTGGAAGCAGATTCATGCTGGCGAGTATGTTTGCATCCCTGGGATTGCTGCTAAGAGATACAGGACGCTGTGCTGATATATGGCATGCCTGTATCACCCATAGTCGGTATTGTGGCCCAATTAAAATCACATCACAAAGGATTTTAATAACTTTTATTGAAGATCCTGCACAAAGTTGGTGCGCTCTCAGTTTTGTGTTTTAGGGTTTGTTCACATGGGTGATGATAAAAATAAACAGTTGAGCCCTTCAACGCCCCTTCCCCCCTTAAGCTGCAACAACACTTGGACAGAATTGTAGACATGACTTGGTAAAAACTATAACCCATGTCTCATTCAGGAGGACAGCACCACTGCTGAACACAACCCACTCAAGTGTATGGGGTTGCACCACAATGCAAGTGGCTACAAAATGGTGGTGCAGACTTCTCAGGGTTAAAACAAGCATGGAGGAGGTGAAATATCACCTCCAATCCCCTTGTCAACCCCCCTCTGAAAAGTGATCACCGATCACTTGAAAGGGGGGTAGAGAGATCCCACAAGTGTGAACAAGTCCTTAGGGCCCACTTACACTTGGTGGGTAAAACAACATAGTGGGGCGATGCTTTTACCCCCCAACTACTTCCCCTTGAACTGTAAAGGCTGAGGCCAGGGGCGCATACATGCCTTGGTGTTTTGCAGCAGAATTATACCAGTTTTGTTGGTTAGGCACTGCTGTCCACCGAGCATGATCCACTCAATTGAATGAAGCTGCACTGAAATCGCACACAATGCACACTGTTGTGACGCAGTAGTTTAGCATTTAGCCCCATTTTACACATCAGTGGTGTGAAAGAAGTGTGATTCAGTGATGCAAATCACGCACATATATATGAATGCCCTCGATTGGAATATTTCACTTGCCATGCAAATTCGCACTGTGAAATCGCATCACAAAATGCACAAGTGTGAACTGGGGCTGTAGGGGTTAAAACAGGCAGTGAGTCTCGGTTCACACTGGTGCGATGCAGGGAACCAGCGCGATTCGCTTCTGACTGACAGGCAGTTCACACACTGCTCTCTTTGATCCGCTGCGGGAGTCAATAGAAAGCAGGGTGGATAAAATGTATTTTAAAAAAAATCTGATTTTTTTGAAATGGAGCTTAGTTATGTAGCTGTATATACTGCAATATTTACATTTTTGGTAAACTCGTTCAATGAATCCAAGCTCTGCAAGCTAAGATCACATACACTGCATTGATGCATTCACAAAATTTCACAGTAACCAGGAGCTAAAACAAAGTTCAGGAATATTGCTTTACCCCATTGTTTTGAAAATCTATGTACACTAAAAACTGTATGATTTGAAACGGTTCTGATATCGCTGTTTTACTAACATGACAACTTATTATTCTAAATAGGAAACCTTCATTTTGTTTGCAAATATTAAACTACCAGCAATAATAAGTCTTTACATTTAAAGAGCACCTGTCATTTCAGATCCATCATGGCAGCGCCTGTTAGCGGGCATCCACTCACCTGCTGCTGCCACGTCCCTCACCTTGTTGTGTCACTGCCGCATCACCAGTCATCCCATTAAAGTGAATGGGACTGTCGGTGAGTCAACAGCGGGTCAGAGGAGGAGCGGCCGAGGGACAGAGATGACAGTTGCTCTTTAAAAATTATGATTTATATCGAGTTGATTTAAAATCAAGCATTTTACTAGTGATTTAAATCAAATCCACCCTGATAGAAATTCAATGACACCCCCAAATCAGTTTGCAGAACGCAGTGCAAACTGTGGAATCAGATCGTATGGGTCTGAACACACATGAGATCTGATTCCAGTGTGGACCAAAAAAAAGGGTCCTGCACCATTTTCTTGTGAATGCGATTTCAGCCATACAAACTGCATGGCTGAATGCACATGTGATGTGCACAGCAATGTGGTGCGAATCACATGCAATGTCTAGCATCGCATTAGGGTGAACCCAGCCTGAGGAGGCGATGCAACACTTGCCTGCCAAATGCTCTCTGAACATAGCTCAGCCGCCTGTTTTTACCAACCCCAACTGCCCATCTGAAAGATAGAATGTGAGGGATCTCCCTGCTGACTCCTGTCACTGCTATATGTGACTCCACCCACACAGCCATACCTACAATAATCTGTGAATGAAGATACTACAAGTCCCATCTTCCATCGCGTTCTCATTGGAGCACAAGAGCTGTGTCATCAGTGCACTGCTAAGCCATGGATCCTTCTCCCAGCTCCACAACTGAAAAGTACAACTAAAAGGCAAAGGTTTTTATTTTTGTATAGAGTGGAGAGGGATTAGAGCACCTGTTAGAGTATTATTGCTGTCTATGCTCTCGTTAACCACTTGCTGTCCAGCCCTCTGAGGTAGGGGCGAGCATGCACGCTGCCGACTCACTGCCGCTGTGATTATACACAGTAAGATCCAATCACTGGGTACTGCAGACTCAATGTCCACCGGCAACCACCGATCATTCGGTACATAGGCAGACCAGCGGTCTGCCTATGTATTTATTATACAGGATTTAAAAGATGTAAACAGGATATACAGGATGTAAACAATGCATACTGCCGTTCTATCAGTAGGGAAGGCATGGATGCAGTTACTGCAAAGCAGGGACTAGGATCCATTTCTTCCCCTAGCAAAAGCACCCCCCACACTGTACACAAGCACTAGCTAGGCACACAATTAACCCCTTCCCAGTCAGTGTCATTAGTACAGTGAAAGTGCATATTTTTTAACACTGATTACTGTAGTAGTGTCACTGGTCCCCAAAAACTGTCAATTCGTGTCAGAAAGTCTGTTGCAGCATTGCAGTCCCGCTGTAAGTCACTGATCACTGTCCATTACTAGTAAAAAAAAATATTTAAAAATATTCCATAGTTTGTAGATGCTATAACTTTTGCGCAGACCAATCAATATACATTCATTGGGATTTTTACCAAAAACATGTAGCAGAATACAAATTGGCCTAAATTTATGAAGAAATTCAATATTTTAATTTTTTTTTTATTGGATGTGTTTTATAGCAGGAAGTAAAAAATATTTTTTTTTTGTTTATAGTGGGGAAAAAAAATAAAACGCAGAGGTGATCAAATACCACCAAAAGAAAGCTATCTGTGGGAAAAAGATTGCATACATTTTATTTGGGTACGACTGCACAATTGTTAATTAAAGTAACGCAGTGCCGTATCGCTAAAAATGGCCTGGTCATGAAGGGGAGGTACACTTTCCAAAGAGCAAGTGGTTGCAAAAAAACAAATACGGTAAATAAAAAATAATCCCAATCTTTACAGTAGGATACACAGCATAGTGCTTCCACTGTTTCATTTGTCCCTCTCTGTGTTCTAAAAGACCTGGTTGATCCTGCCAGTTCCCGAGTCCCCCTTGGTGTACTGACCACAGTAATCATGACTGCTGATCCCCGATTATCGTGGTCAGTTTACGCGCCTCCATCATCCCGCTGCTCTTCTCTCTCACCCTGCCTGTCAGCTTTGTGTGTCTGTGTTAGCCATCTACTCCCCGCACCTCCGGCTGCGATAGCTGTTAAAATTACCAGCGACAAAACATGTATTCCCCTTTCTTACATGTAGATCTAAATGTGCAGTATCTGTGTTTTGTAAAAATTATTCCACTAAATACCTTATTTAGAGCGCCATTGGACGCTCACCTCTTCTCCTTCCAGCTGACGTCAGAAGGGAAACATGGCCCCTCCCACTGTAGTGCTTGGATCAAGGAGGGAGAAGGTCGGGAGGTCATGCGAGCACCCCGCGGTGCTGTAAATAAGGTATTTTGCAGAATTAGCTTTACAAAACACAGATACTGCACATTAGATCTACATGCAAGAAAGGGGATTACATGATTTGGTATAGGTGACCACCATCTTAACCTCTTAGCAACCGCCCCACACACATATACTGCAGCAGGGCAGCTGCTCTGTGCCAGATCACATACCTAGTACATGATCTGACACTTTCTGATCTGGAGCGCACTCTGCCAGCAGCCCACTCCTGCTGTGATTGGACCCGCTGATTGATTGGGAGACAGGCAGAACAACAGTACTGCTGTTCTGTGAGGGGGGAATGTATTGATCCTGAATTTCTGCTAAGCAGGGACATAGATCTTTACCTTCCCCCAGTCAAAGCACATCCCCCACAGTTAGTAAGCACTCCCTAGGAGCACATTTAACCCTTTGATTGCCGATGTTAACCCCTTTCCCTGCCTTTGTCATTAGTACAGTGACAGTGCATATTTTTAGCACTGATCACTGCATTAGTGTCACTGGTCCCCAAAAAGTGTCAAATGTCCGATTCGACCCCCGCAATATCGCAGTCCCGCTAGAAGTCACTGATCGCCACCATTACTAGTAAAAAATAAATTCATTAAAAACGAAATAAATCAATCTATCCCATAGTTTGTTTGTGGATGCTATAACTTGCATAAACCAATCAATATTTCCATAATTACAAAAAAATATGTAGCGGAATACATATTGGCCTAAATTGATGAAGAAATTAGAATTCTTATATTTTTTATGTAATAGGTTTTATAGCAGAAAGTAAAACATATTTTTTTTTTTTCAAAATGGTTGCTCTTTTTTTGTTTATAGCGCAAAAAACAAAAACTGCAGAGGTAATAAATACCACCAAAAGAAAGCTCTATTTATGGGGGGAAAAAAAAAAAAGACATCAATTTTATTTGGGTACAGCGTTGCATGACCACGCAATTATCAGTTAACCACTTAAATACCAAGCCTCTTTCTGAGATTCGGTGTTAACAAGTTAAAATCATTTTTTTTTTTTTTGCTAGAAAATTACTTAGAATCCCCAAACATTATATATTTTTTTCAAACACCCTAGAGAATAAAATGGCGGCCGTTTCAATATTTCAATACTTTGTCACACCGTATTTGTGCAGCAGCCTTAAAAGATCAATTATTTTTGGAAAAAAATCTTTTGAATTAAAAAATAAGACAACAGTAAAGTCAGCCCAATTTTTTTCCATAGTGTGAAAGATAATATTACGCTGAGTAAATTGATACCCAACATGTCATACTTCAAAATTGCGCCCGCTCTTGGAATGGCGACAAACATTGGCACTTAATCTCCATCGGCGAAGTTTAAAAATTTCTACAGGTTACCAATTTTGAGTTACAAAGTAGGTCTAGTGCCAAATTATTTCTCTCCTTCGAATGAGCATGGCGATACCTCACGTGTGTGGTCTGAACACAGTTTACATATGTGGGCGCGACTTACGTATGCGTTCGCTTCTGTGTGCGAGCTCGGCGGGATGGGGCATTTTAAATTTATTTATCTTTTTATTTTTACACTGTCCTTTTAAAAAATAATTTTGGGCCACTATTTTTCATATTACCAGGAATGTAAACATTCCTGGTAATAGAAAAAAAATATGCCAGGACCTCTTAAATATGAGATCTGGGGCCAAGAAGACCTCACGTCTCATATTTACACATGCATTTAAAAAAATCCCCTTTAAGAGCATTCAGCGGTTACTTCTGCCCTGCAATGTTATGGAGCCGAGCGGGGGGCCCTCGCTCGGCATCCATACTCTGAGGGGAGAGGATGCGTTTGTCTCCTCCGCTAGTGGCGACTCCGGAAAGCAGCGAAGACGAGCGGAAAGTGGTGGATGGGGCCCCCGATAAAAGCGATCTTGCGGAAAGAGACCACTTATCTGAAAACTGACTGCCCGGCCACTAAAATGATACCAGGGTTATGGTAGCTATTTGCTGCCATTACAACAGTATTCAATGGCAAAGTACCACCGTATAATGACAGCGGGCAATTGTTAAAGCAGAGTTCCACCCAAAAGTGCAGTTGAACCCCTGGCATGCCACAATGGGCACGTCTTTTTTTGGGGGGGGGGGGCAGATGCCTGTTTTTTACAGGGTCCCAGCTCCCACTTCCTCTCCTGGCTCCGCAGAACCAGAAGGAAGTTCACCCCTCAGCAATCTTCTGGGACAAGACGCAGGTCGCAGAAGATTGCCATGCCAAAGTCGGGCGCCCACGCTTGCAATGCCGGGGGACGCACGGAGGCGGGGACCAAGGTAGCTGGCGGCCGCATTTCTGAAGCCGGGGACAGGTGAGTGTCTGATTATTATTAAAGGTCGGCTGTTACACTTTTTGTAGCTGCTGACTTTTATAAGAGTGGAACTCCGCTTTAAGTGGTTAAAGTAATGCAGTGGCAGAACACAAAAAATGGCCTGGTCATGAAAGGGGGGGTAATTTTTCTGGAGATCAAATGGTTAAAGAGAGTCACCCATTTACCGTTATTCCCCCCCAAAAAAAGAAAAGAAATCCTACATTTTGGGTTCTCCCAGAACAGGGCTCTTCCAATGAGGATACCAGTTCTGGTGTCACCATTTGGAGAGATTTCCTCTCACTTCCGGTTTGGCTGTGGGGCAGGAAGTGAAGACAAATCTCTTGAATGGGACACAGATGGCAATAAAAAGCATAGCAGGGGTTACAACCAAATAATCCAAAATGGAAAACAAGTAAAGTTCTGCCTAGACTTGTCCATGGAGGTGGCAGCCCATGGTTGCAATGCTCTGCAGCCTCCCATGTAGAAGAAGTGAGAGTTCCATCGTTTAGCTGTCATGGTAGAAGCTGCATGCAGGTCGGAGGAGCCGCGCACAATGCGCACACAATGGGGCACAGCGGAGGAGCTCGGTGAGGCGGCCAGGTGTTGTCCCCGCTCGGCGCTCCTCCTCCGCCCAGGCTCTTTGCTTTAATTACCTGCGTCCTGTGAACTCACAGCTCAGGGACCCGCTCCAGCCAATCACCGGGGTGAACGTCTCGGGTCCCCCCGGGGAGCCGCCTCCTGCCCGGATCCCGTCACAGGAAGACGCTCACACACAACCGAGCAGCCGCCTCAGCCAGCAGGGCCGACTCCAGGCAGGACAGAGCGCCCTCATCAGCGTAGGGGGGGGACACCCACCGCGACGTCCGGTAGGCCTCTGCCTGACGTCAGCGTAGCCGCTGACGTCACCCCCAGGGTGACGTGCTGCTAGAGAAGGGCGGGAGTAAGTTCCTCTTCCGCTTAGGTTTCGCCTGGAAGCATGGGGGATGGGGGAGTAGTGGTGCGAGGACAGAGCGGGATACCCCCCTCCCTTGTGTGAATAATGGTACAGCCCCAGGTAGGGCTTAGCTAACAGCGGGGTAGTTGTTGAGGAGGGAGGAGTCCATTTTCCAGGAAGAGGGGCGGTAGTAACCGGCAGGCATGCTTTGTAGTCAGGGTGACATCATACTTTTTTTTACATCACGCTGCGGGACAACAGCTGCCTATTAGTCATTGTGCACATTAACCCGTGTGTGCCTGCAGCAGGCAAAGTCCTGGGAGCACGCACTGCCACCGCCTCACTCACTCCTATTAGGCCTCATGCACACACACCAGGTGTATGGCCATAAAGCAGTGCTTCTCACCTCCTGTCCTCAGGGCCCACTAACAGGCCAGGTTTGCAGGATAACTGAAATGCATCACAGGTGATATAATTTGGTGCTCAGTGATTGCAGTATTCTAGTCTGCATCTCCCCAAGGTAATACTGAAAATCTGGCCTGTTGGCCCTGAGAACCACTGGCAGAAACGCGCCTCTGTTAGAATATGTGCAGAGAAAACCCAGCTAAGAGTCCTGCCTGCTATGTTGTGTATATTGGTCCCACCTATTCTGATTGCCAATTCTCAATACTAATAATAAAAATGATTGAAGAGAAACAAACAAATCTGTGCTTGGTGAAAATAACCAAAATACAATCTTACGGTTATAGAGAAGCCGCACTCCGTGATGAGCGGATGTACATAAAACACGTACCTGTAGATGTCCCCATTATGTACCGGCACAAGTGCAATAACCAAAATATACCAGAATGCACTGGACACTTTGTTTATTACACTTGTTCAATTGCTTGCTAACAGAAATGGCTAATCAGCCAATCACATGGCAGCCTCTCAATGCATTTAGGCATCTAGATGTGGTGAAGACAACTTGCTGAAGTTCAAACCAAGCATCAGAATGGGGATTAAAGTGACTTTGAATGTGGCATGGTTGTTGGTGCCAGACGACTGGTCTGAATATTTCAAAAACTGCTGATCTATTGGGATTTTCACATACAGCCATGGTCCCAAAAAGAGAAAATATCCAATGAGCGGCAGTTGTGTGGACAAAAATCCCTTGTTGAGGTCAGAGGAGAATGGACAGACAGGTTTGAGATGATAGAAAGGCAACAGTAACTCAAATAACCACTCATTACAACCAAGGTATACAGAATGTCATCTCTGAACGCACACCTCAAGCCTTGAATCAGATGGGCTACAGCAGCAGAAGACCACACCGGGTGCCACTCCTGTCAGCTAAGAACAGGAAACTGAGGTTACAATTCACACAGGCTCGCCAAAACTGGACAATAGAAAAACATTGCCTGCTCTGATGAGTCTTGATTTCAGCTGCAACATCATATCTCCCAACTGTCCCTCATTCGGACCAAAGTTCCTCTGTCCCTCTTTCCTCCTAATTTGTCCCTCATTTCACTATATAAAGTAATGGGACAGATTAACAATCATAAATCAAACTTTCACTTTTTAATACTTGGTTGCAAATCCTTTGCAGTCAATTACAGCCTGAAGTCTGGAATGCATAGACATCACCAGGCGCTGGGTTTCATCCCTGGTGATGCTCTGCCAGGCCTCTACTGCAACTATCTTCAGTTCCTGCTTCTTCTTGGGGCATTTTCCCTTCAGTTTTGTCTTCAGCAAGTGAAATGCATGCTCAATCGGATTCAGGTCAGGTGATTGACTTGGCCATTGCATAACATTCCACTTCTTTCCTTAAAAAACTCTTTGGTTGCTTTCGCAGTATGCTTCGGGTCATTGTCCATCTGCACTATGAAGCGCCGTCCAATGAGTTTTGAAGCATTTGGCTTCATAATTTTTCACTTTCAAACTAAATACTAACAATTAGACAGGGTAATGAAATATATCACTTT
>BLSH010460227.1:415623-435628 GCA_018402905.1 Glandirana rugosa | reverse complement strand
GGCGGTGGTCAGTGACGGGTGACATGCCACGGTCACTGACGGGTGATGGGTGACAGGTGCTCTTTATGATGACAGTCTGATGACAGGTACACGTTATGATGACAGGTACCATTTATGGGAGCATATGTGGTGACTGTTGGGTGACAGGTGTATTGGGGGGGGGGCAGTGTCAGTGTGCTTTCACTTTGCAGATCAGTAACTCACTGATCCCAGCTCTTCTCTCCTCACACTGGACTCTGTGTGAGGAGAGAAGAGCTGGTAACAGTGAGTTACCGCTCTGTTTACACTGTATGTGATCGGCTGTGAAGTAGATCACAGCCGATCACAAGGTGGCGGCTGATACCTGTGTCGGTGACAGGCAGTGTTCCCCCGGAACACGCCGCCACCGACACGCACGCGCAGCGCGCTCCCGATCGCGCGCATGCGCCGTGTGAACGGCGGGCGTGCCGTTTGTGATCAGCTGTGACTTCGTCACAGCCGATCACGTGGTGAACAGCCATAACCAATGGCTGTTCACCCCTGTCGGTGAAGCGGCGTGTCCTGGGGACACGCCGACACCGACAGAGCCGGGATGCGCGCGCCCTATCGCGCGCAATCCCGGCTTAAAGGGAGGACGTCATATGACGTCCACCCGCTGGGAGAGCAGGACCGCTCCGCCGTCATTTGACGGTGGGCGGTCCTGAGGCGGTTAAAAAGACATCCCTCTGCTATTTTTGGACATTTTAAAACATAAAACGCTGGTGCTAAAAATGCCTGTCAACGTTGCTACGGTGCTAATGCGCATTATTGAGCGTTTTGCCGGCTCAGCGTCAAAAATGCTCTAACACTGCAGCTTCGGAACGCGCGGGTCCTGCGTTAGATTTACAGCTTAAGAACGCCAACGCCATCTACAGCTCAAAAATGTCAACGTGTATATGAGGCCATTGAATAACATGGTGTGGCGTCCTTAAGCTGTAAAAACAGCTCAATAACATGACGTTAACGCCCGTGTGAATGAGGCCTAAAGGGAGCTGAATACAAATGCACACCACAGATATTTATAAAAAAAATTGAAATCCATTTATCATTTTCCTTCCACTTCACTTTTATGTGCCACTTTGTGTTGATCTATCACATAAAATCCCAATAAAATACATTTATGTTCTTGGTTGTAACATGACAAAATGTGGAAAGTTTCAAGAGTTATGAATACTTTTTCAAGGCAGTGTATACCTGGAATGGTTCTCTGGATCCAGAGGAAAGAAGAAAAAAAATACCCTGAAGTCTTTTCAATTACCATATATCTCAAAAGGGGAAAATATTTCCCAAAGTAGATGTGAATGCACTCACCAGCATCCTGTATACAGTGGGTCTAGAAAAGAATCACCCCCTTTAAAATAATCACATTTTGTTACTTTGCAGCCTGAAATGAAGACAGACACAGTTTTTGTTTTATCCGGCTGTATTTACTCAGTGCAACTTATGACATCCAAGTGAAAGATATAACACTAATATGTCAGAATAAAAAAAACAAAACTCTAAAGCAGAATCACTGAGTTGGAAAAAAAGATCACCCCCTTGTGTCAGTATTTTGTTGAACCACCTTTTGTGTTAATTACAGCTTTTAGTCTGTTGGGATGTCTCTACTAACTTTGCACATCTAGATTTTGCAATATTTGCTCCCTCTTCTTTGGAAAAAAGTTCAGTTAAATTTGATAGTGATAGTTTGTGGACTGCAGTCTTCAGCCATCCAGGCTGACGTTATGGTATTGCAGTTTTTAGTTACATTGGTCAAGCTTGGTCCAATGCATGTATTATGTGCCAGTGATCTTTACTAGCTTCCAGGTCCTGTGCTGCGCAACTGCCCTGCTGCACTGTGAACACAGGATCTGAATGGACGAGGTGGAGAGTTGGGGCAGTGATGTCGTGATCTCCACCAGTCCAGTAAAATAACACTTTGTGGTCTTTGAGAAAAGGCAAATGTACTCTGAGTGGCTCCTGTGCGGAGTGAGAGATCACCTGTGTTCTGTATGCAGGGATCCATGCGCTAGTAGAGATCACTGCAGTAGAGATGCCTGCTTCCATGGGCATTCCAAAGGTGTGGCACATACTTACATGGTCCAAGATGGACCACATGTAAAAACGGCCATACCTAAACTTCAGCTTGAAAGATGTTATGTCATAATGTCATTTCAGAAGTAGTTTTCAATATTTTAAAATCTCCACTTTTTGTTAAAATGATGCCAGGCATTTTCTGCTATTTGGTGAAAACCAGAGCTGTGCATTACCTACCTGGCAATTCAGTATTTAACGAATGTACAAAGCTAGAACCTGTTAAATTAATATTTTGATATTCAGGGCTGAAAGACAAAAAAAAAAAAAAACAGCGTGGGTTCCCACTGAATTCCATACCAGGCCCTGAGAGTCTAGTATGGATTTTGAAGGAGGAACCCCATTAAACCCCCCCCCCCACCCCATAATCCATACCAAATCCTTATCTGGGTATACAGACTGATTAGAAAGGGGGAGTTAAGCGTCAGGTCCACCACCTGAACCATACCAGGCCACATGCCCTCGACATGGGCAATTCCTTGTCATTTGGGAACCCCCTACCAAAGCACCTTATCCCCAAAAAAGGGGACCTCCTAGATAACGCCCGTTCCTACGTGAATGAGCATGGGGTATGTAGTATGTAAACACACACACACTTTTTGCCAAACCCCAAACCATCCCAAGATGTAAATTCATTGTCAAGCCTTGTCAATCATGTGGATTTTTTGTAACCACTTGCAGTGGGTGGCAGCTGCAGTCTCAGTGATGTACTGGTACATCGCTGAGAACTAGCGCACCCCCTGGGGGGCTATGAGCGTCCAGGGTATCGTGCGATCGATGTGATCATAGCGATCGCATGATTTCAATGTCAACAAAACATTCATGAATGGCTTCTATTTATGATTTGTTTACTGTTGTGATGCTGTGATTGGCCCACAGCTATCACATGGTACCTAGGCCAATCAGAGTACCCAGTACCATGTGATTAGTTGTAGCCAATCACAGATCACAATAGTAATCAAGCTGTCATGAATGAAAGCCATTCATGACAGCTAAAACTATTGCTTATAAATGGTGATCATCACTGTTATAAGCAAGAATAGTATAAAGCAGATACATTTCCTAATCACCACCCCACAGTAGTACAGTGTCACTATGGTGACACTGAACTACTCTTATGACAGGATGTAAAAACAAAATTGTAAAAAAAGAAAAAATGTTAGAAAAAGTATAAAAAAAAAAAAATGGAATTTTTTTTAACATACTGTCACCAGTCAGTATCCTTGTATCTGTATTTATCAATTTGTGAGCTTAGAGTCCAAATTCCCACAGTGATCAGATACCGCTTCCCAAACACACTGCATTGTTTACTCCGTGTATCCCAAAACTTTATACCCCCCACCCCAATTATTAACAGATACAAGTATGACATTTGGATTATACCACTGTACTCTTTTGCATATTAGTCCATTCCATCTCTTGTTTTCTTTACACACTGCACATCCTCAATAATTAGGCTTGATGCAGGCAAATTGGTAGAAAGATGAAGCTGAAATTTAGCCAACCCCCCCCCCCCCCTCCCCCAAACATTCTCTATAGCTTTAGTGAGCTAACTTACCTGTAATTAAGTATGTCCCATACTGCAGGCAGCTGGGTTCTGAAGAAATCTTCACTGCATGGATGCCCTGTTAAATTGCTATTAAACCCACAACAGTAAAATCGGTCTGTATATGCAAAAAAGCATGCTTGTTATACTCACTGTGGAAACTAATAGATTAATCCTCCGCATTGTGTAAAAAGGCTGTTTGATCCTGTCTTCTCTAATCTTCCCTTTCTTCCACAGTCCCCAATCCATCTCCTGATAGTACAGAGCCTTGGGAGCACTCTGCACATGCACAGTTTGGTGTGTATTGCTAGAGAGTTTTTTTTTTGTTTCTTGGGAGGGTACATGTGATCAGCACAGAGCCAATCAGCACTGTCCAGACAGTGGGTCAGGGGTCATGCAGCCTCATAGGACAGTCAGAGTAGAATGAAAACTCCTCCTACAAGCTTCACCAGGAACTAATAGAAATCACAAAACTGCTATATACTGCTGATGAGAAAAGGTATTTAGCAGTTCATATTTACTAAAATAATTGCATTTCCATGTTCTGTGTAGTGTGGGAGACCAGATATTGTGAATGCAGGGTCCTGGGTTTAGTAACACTTTAAGCTTTGTGTAGCTGCTGTGAAAAAGTTCCTGACAAGGACCCTCCCACCTTCTCCTCCACTGTGAGAAGTTCTTTCATTGCTTTCACTGCCTGCAACATGATCTGTGAAAGGGGGACACAACTGTGCGACTCGTCAGACTCTTCTCCAT
Organism: Glandirana rugosa; assembly: GCA_018402905.1. Taxonomy (NCBI): domain Eukaryota; kingdom Metazoa; phylum Chordata; class Amphibia; order Anura; family Ranidae; genus Glandirana; species Glandirana rugosa. The sequence goes on along the minus strand of BLSH010460227.1, from coordinate 431,238 downwards.
TCACAGATCATGGTTTTGTTTTTAATGTACCTAAATGCAGCGGACTAAAATGCAATTTCTTGTTTCATGTTACTTTGTTCATAGACTTTTTTTTTGCAAATGTGTGAATTCCAGTATTCCTCCCACTGATGCAGCTGCATTTTTTCTTCTAGTAACACAACTGATGCTGGGATATTTTTTCCTTACATTGATGCAGTTATTGCTTTGTCGCTGTGATCCTCATATTTTACACTGCTTTAAAACTCTTTAATTTGGCTGCAGTGTGCGAAAACCATTGGCCCAATTTTGGTGCCTGCCTTGAAAAAGTATTCACACCCCTTTAAATTGTCCACATTTTGTCATGTTACAACCAAAAACGTAAATGTATTTTATTGGGATTTTATGTGATAGACGACACAAAGTGGCCCATAATTGTGAAGTGGAAGGAAAATAATAAATGGTTTTAATTGTTTTTTTTTTATACAAATAAATGTGAAAAGTGTGGGGTGCATTTGTATTCAGCCCCCTGAGTCAATACTTTGTAGAACCGCCTTTCCCTGCAATTACAGCTGCAAGTTTTTTTGGGGAAGTCTCTACCAGCTTTGCACATCTAGAGAGGACATTTTTGCACATTCTGCTTTGCAAAATAGCCCAAGCTCTATCAGATTGGATGGAGAGCGTCTGTGAACAGCAATTTTCAAGTCTTGCCACAGATTCTCAATTGGATTTAGGTCTGGACTTTGACTGGGCCATTCTAACACATGAATATGCTTTGATCTAAACCATTCCATTGTAGCTCTGGCTGTATGTTTAGGGTCGTTCTCTTGCTGGATGGTGAACCTCTGCCCCAGTCTCAAGTCTTATGCAGACTCTAATAGGGTTTCTTCTAAGAGTGCCCTGTATTTGGCTCCATCCATCTTCCCATCAACTCTTACCAGCTTCCCTGTCCCATCTGAAGAAAAGCACCCCCACAACATGATGCTGCCACCACCGTGTTTCACGGTGTGGATGGTGTGTTCAGGGTGATGTGCAGTGTTAGATTTCCACCACACACAGCGTTTTGATTTTAGGCCATATGGTTCAATTATGCTTTCATCTGACCAGAGCACCTTCTTCCACATGTTTGCTGTGTCCCCCACATGGCTTCTCGCAAACTGCAAATGGGACTTCTTATGGCTTTCTTTCAAGAATGACTTTCTTCTTGCCATTCTTCCATAAAGGCCAGATTTGTGGAGTGCACAACTAATAGTTGTCCTGTGGACAGATTCTCCCACCTGTGCTGTGGATCTCAGCAGCTCCTCCAGTTACCACGGGCCTCTTGGCTGCTTCTCTGATTAATGCTCTCCTTGCCCGGCCTGTCAGTTTAGGTGGATGGCCATGTCTTGGTAGGTTTGCAGTTGTGCCATACTCTTTCCATTTTCAGATGATGGATTGAACAGTGCTCTGCGAGATGTTCAAATTTTGAAAAAAATTTTTATAACCTAACCCTGCTTTTAACTCCTCCCCTTTATCCCTGATCTGTCTGGTGTGTTCCTTGGCCTTCATGATGCTGTTTGTTCACTAAGGTTGTCTAACAAACCTCTGAGGGCCTCACAGAACAGCTGTATTTATACTGAGATTAAATTACACAATGGTGGACTCCATTTACTAATTATGTGACTTCTGAAGGCAATTGGTTCCACTAGATTTAAGTTAGGGGTATAATGCCTCGTACACACGGTTCGACGATCGTGTCGTATCATATGTTGGCTGTTGTATGCAGCATACTGACTGCACTACACGATCGTACGGCCCTGGAAAGAACGTTCAGGCGCATGTAATTAGCATTCGGCCGTTCCTGACTTCTGAGCATGTGTGTTTTGCACGAAACAACTTGTTGTACCAACTGCTCTGTACACACGATACAACGGTTGTATGAGTGCTTGTTGGTACGACCAAGTTTTCTAGTCTGCTCATACAACTCCCTTGTACGACCGTCGTATGTTCGACTGTTCAAATCGCGCATACAAGCGATCGATTTCGCGTACGACCTGTTGTATGCGATCGTCAAACCGTGTATACGGGGCTCTAGAGTAAAGGGGGCTGAATACAAACGCACGCCACACTTTTCACATATTTGTTAAAAAAAATGTTGAAAACCATTTCTCATTTTCCTCCCACTTCGTGTTGGTCTATCGCATAAAATACATTTACGTTTTTGGTTGTAACATGACAAAATGTGGAAAATTTCAAGGGGGTATGAATACTTTTTCAAGGTACTATAAACTCACCAGGCACTTTATTAGGTATACCTGTTCAATTGCTTGGCGACACAAATTGCATTTAGACATGTAGATGTGGTGGACACCGCATGCCACTCCTGTCAGCTAAGAACAGGAAACTGAGGCTACAATTCACGCAAGCTCACCAAAATTGGACAATAGAAGACTGGAAAAACGTTGCCTGGTCTGAGGAGTCTCGATTTCCGCTGCAACATTCAGATGGTAGGGTCAGAATTTGGCATAAACAACATGAAAGCATGGATCCACCCTGCCTTGTATCAATGGTTCAGGCTGGTGGTAGTGCAATGAAGTGGGGGATATTTTTTGGCACACTTTGGGCCACTGAGTACAAATTGAGCATCTTTTAAACACCACGGCCTACCTGAGTATTGTTGCTGACCATGTCCATCCCTTTATGACTATAGTGTGCCCATCTTCTGATGACTCCTTCCAGCAGGATAATGCACCATGTCACACAGCTCAAATCATCTCACCACTGGTTTCTTGAACACGACAATGAGGTCACTCTACTCCAATGGCCTCCAGTGTCACCACATCTCAATAAAATAGAGCACCTTTGGGATTTGGTGGAAGATTTGCATCATGGATGTGCAGTTGACAAATTTTCAGCACCTGCGTGAAGTGATTATGTTAATATGGACCAAGAAGAATGTTTCCAACACCTTGTTGAATCTGTGCCATGAAGAATTAAGGCAGTTCTGAAGGCAAAAGGAGTCCAATCCGGTACTAGCAAGATGTACCTGATAAAGTGGCTGATGAGTGTATGTTCTGGAGCAATAAGTGAAGTGCAGTTAGACCCACCCAATGCCCATTTTCTCAGGCCTGCCGATTTACAAAAGTTCCCAGGTACAGTGAGGGGAAAAAAGTATTTGATCCCCTGCTGATTTTGTACATTTGCCACTGACAAAGACACAATCAGTCTTATAATTTTAACAAAAATATCCAGAAAAACACATTTCAAAAAAGTTATAAGTTGATCTGCATTTTAATGAGTGAAATAAGTATTTGATCTATCAATCAGCAAGATTTCTGGCTCCCAGGTTTCTTCTATACAGGTAACAAGCTGAGATTAGGCGCACTCTCTTAAAGGGCTCTTCCTGTTTACACTGTGACCAGCCGTGATTGGTCATGGCTGATCACATAGTAAAGAGCTTCCGATGGAAGCTCTTTACCGAGATCGGTAATGCAGTGGGTCAAACTGACCCACCGCACCACTGGTCGCTGCAATGCGCGAGCACGGGTTATCCTGAGGATGCCAATAGACGCCCAGTCAGGATAATGGAACCACCGCCCGACCGTCATTTTGCTATAGGCCGGGTGGGAAGTGGTTAATGACTTAGAGAGGATCTGAAAAGAGGAGTGGGACAAAATCCCTCCTGAGATGGGTGCAAACATGGTGGCCAACTTGGTTGGCAAATTATTGCCAACAAGGGTTTTGTCACCAAGTACTAAGTTATGTTTTGCAAAGGGATCAATTATTTGACTCATTAAAATGCAAATCAATTTATAACTTTTTTTTTAAATGCGTTTTTCTGGATAGTTTTGTTGTTATTCTGTCTCTCACTGTTAAAATAAACCAACCATTAAAATTATAGACTGATCATTTCTTAGTCAGTGGACAAAAGTACAAAATCAGCAAGAGAGCATATACTTTTTTTCCCTCACTGTATGTCTCCTAAAGTGTAAGCTCAGAACAGCAGGGCCCTCTGATTCCTCCTGCATTGAAACTGTACTGTCTGCCCTCATGTTATAAAGTGATGTGCAAACTGTTGGCTCTATATTAATCCTGTATAATGATAATAATAATGCTGAGCACAATGGAAGACATCAGACAAAAACCCAGGTGTGTTTTCAGATGTAATTTAATACTAGTTTATATGGGATACCCAATGGTTCCTTCTATTTATCAGGCATTTGGTGGTCAGACCTCTGTACCTCGATTTGTGGATCTGTATAGCTGCTAAAGCAAATATAAGGGGTCCATTCTCCCTGCTGGGAGTTTTAATTAATGTTGTATTATAGAGAATGAAGCAGGAATGGGAAGACTCAAGCCCCAAAATTGGTGGCAATAGAGCAGGAAATTATGGTGGGGGGGGGTCCTGCTAAAGTACCAAAGAGAGTTGATAAACTAGCAGGGGGCTCAGCCTGCCAGACCCCACCTATGACTGAAATGACATTTTTAGATGAAGCAGTCCATTAAAAGAGACTGAAACACAAACCACTGCCAAAGAAACAACATACTACTATGCTAATTCATAAAATATATTTTGCATTTTTTCTAGTTAACAAAACTGTTTTCATCCATATTTCCCTTCAACAACATGAAGGGTCACTGGTTATAAACCTCCCGATGACAACATTCTTCAGCATTCACACAATAGCCTTCTCTCCCCAAAAATAAGGATACAGATGTGACTTTAAAATAGCAGAGCTGTACAGTTTTAGTATATAATATCAGTCAAATGCTATGATCAAGAAGGTGAAATTATCAGAAAGCACAAACTAGGAATATATATACATGACCTGTATAAAGACAAATACAGACAACGACTGCACCTAAGCAGACATAAATGGAAATGTTTCAAGTGGCAAAGCCTGTGCTGCACACAGATAAACAGTTTACAAAAAAAGGTTCAAGTTTGCGTAAGTAAACAAGTGTTAAAACATTGCATGGACTTTTCTGATACAATGTCATTTAAGTGATCAATAACTGCCCCAAATGTCGAATTCAGAACAGGAATCAGAAATATTAACTTTATTTATTTTAAAAAAGTTACACAGGAAAAAAAAATTAATGATTGAATAACCTGGAATGTATGTCAGAAGAATAGGATTATTATACTGTAGTTACAATCCTGCTACAATACCGCACAGGCTTACCGTAACCCATAGCAACCACATTTCCTATTTACTGATCATTTAAGTGGAGACCATATGTGCATCAACATGAATTTCACAGTGACAGGTGCCCTTTGATCTAGTGAATGCTCCTGATTAACCAAATCCAAACATTAATTCCACTTTCTGGTTTTGGATTTGGCTGCATGAAAGTGTTCCAAATACACTAACAGCTAGGATCATTTGCACATTAGGGGGTGTATTTATTTTTAAAAAAAATCTAATTGCTATTCATCCTATTAAACTGCAGGTATATTTGTTCTGTGTGTATGTGGTCATAATTGAATATTACACATTTTTCTCTCCAGAACAAATGTTATTCATTCATACAGAAAAGAGTGACTCTGGAAAAACGGCATTATGATCACTAGATGGAACTGATGATCATAGGAAATACTTATTAACTAATCAGCACCATCTAGTGGCATAATGCAGTATTTTCCTTATTCAATCCTTCGTATGAATACTACCTGGATAGTAAATAGCTTAAGGCCGCTTTCACACGGCCATGTCTGTAAACGGACTCCATTTGCTCAGCGGGGATCGCTCTGCTGATCCTCGCTGAGCCGACGGATGACGGATCCGTCTCCGCTCTGTGTGCAGAGACGGATCCGCCAGAGCCCCCGCTCTCCGCTATGGCAAATCGGACGACAATGGATCCACCTGTCCATTGTCATCTGATCTGATCCGCAGACGGATGGAAAAATGGGGTGTTCCTCCGCCACATTTTTCGGAAGCGAAACGGATCGGAGAGCGACGGGTGTCACCCGACTAAGGATGGGCTCGGGCGTGTTCGCAAGTGCACGTGCCCGCTGGGAAGTGAACCCTGCACTGCGCTAATCACAGGCAGTGAGACATTTCCCCAATGCGTGGCTGCAGCGATCGGGGAAATGTCTCATTGCCTCTGATTAGTGCAGTGCAGGGTTCACTTCCCGGCGGGCTACACATGCACTTGTGAACACGCCCGAGCCCATCCTTACAGCGGACATGTCTCCGCTGACATCCGTCGCTGCATGGAGGCTCCGTTCAGGTCCGCCTGAAAAAACTGACAGGCGGATCTGAACGGAATGTCCGTGTGAAAGGGGCCTTATAATATTCAATTTGGTCCCCAGAACAAATGCAGTTTCACAGAACAAACGGCTTCGCAATTTTTTTTTACGAAAGCACCCCAATGGTTGCATATATTCTACACCAGAAATGTGCTTTATGTATGCCCTATATACAAGCAAATCACATTGTTACCATCATTTTGTGCGCAGTTGTAAAATTTGATGAAGTACACAATTTATATGCCAATGATAAATAAAATGCAAAACAAAAACAAATGTAAAAGTATCAAAACTGTTTCATTTTTCAGTATTCTTTGTTTCCTAGTTAGGGGAGACATTTTTGTTTTACCTCTAGGTTACTTAATAACAAATAAATAAAGAAAAAACACTTTGTACAAAATTACATGAAAAAAAAAAAAAAAAAACAATCACGTTAAGACAAAAGCCAACCGCAACTTTGAGTTCAGTGTTCTATCATCATGTGAATTTATAAACTGCTTTGCTCTGAGGTTGGGATGTAAAAGCAGGTCACTTCACTACTTACTAGAACTTAGGCCCCTTTCACACTTGTGCGACCCGATTTTAGCACAATTTTGACGCGATTTGGGCTCAGTACGACTTTGTTGCAACTTTGGCTCAATGAAAACATATTACAAATTCGTACAGAAGTAGTACAAAAATCGCATCTATATTATTCAGGTGCGATTTGCATGCGACTTTGAGGGTTTAACATTGAAGTCTATGGACCTCAAGCTGCATCAAAGTCGGACCAAAGTAATGCAGGGACTACTTTGAAGTCAGCACAACTTGAAAGTCATACAGATATGAATGGTACTCATTGGAAATAATGGGGAAGGACTTGTCATGGGACTTTGCAGTCCCAAATCGCAGGACAACTCGCACAAGTGTGAAAGGGGTCTTAGAGTCCGGTTACATACTTGTTCTGGTTTCACGAAGGGCAAAAACTGCTTATATTGATAATGCACTGAAATTGCTTGTTTTATAAGCTTTATACAATATTCCTAGGCATGTAGCTTGCTGAGAGTCCCAGCATGCATTGCCAGCTGATGAAAATTCTCAGGAGGTACTTTATAAATGCAATTATTTGCACTATGTAGACAAATACACAAAAAGAAGAAAAACTAAAATCCAGGCATTATTTGTAGTGATTCGAAAAAAATTCAATTGAATTGATCTGTTTATTTCATGTGACATTAACATGACAGTTCATCATCTGTATGTTTTTACAATGCAGCACACTGAATTCTGGGACACAAGGAAGGAGGAAAGCGCAGAAACAACCTCTGCACCATCGTTATGTCCTTCTGACCTAAGCAGGAATTCAATAAATATTCATAATCATAAACTCCTATTTATGTTGTGAAATCTGCAATTAAATAACTATTTTTAACTGCAAAATTTTTGCTAAATTTTAAAACACCTACCGCATGAATTTGTGAATATCAAGAGTTGGCATATTAGTTAAAAGCAAGCATAGAAAAAAAAAAAAAAAAGTTGCCTTCCATCTAAATTTGCATCCAGCCATGACCTTCTCTTCCTGCAACCAAGGCAACAGTACTATATCTGTAGACAGGATTTCCACAAATCCCTGTGCCTGTAAATTCCCTTTTTTCATTAAAATCTACAAAGCTTGGGGTCAAATTGCACGCCTTCCCTGAAACATCAGTTTTATATTTATATTAGGCAAAATACTTGTACAGCATGCTGTGTTTTTGAGCAGACTTTCTCAACCTTTTACCGCCAAGGAACCCTTGAAATACCCTTGAAATTATTTTCAGGTCTCAGGCTCAGTTCATGACATGTTAAATAGCATTGATTTCCATTGAAGCTGTTCACATATGTGGTGCACTCGAAATGCAAATTTAAAAAGAGTCCTGTGTTTTCTCTGAGCACTGCAGTGCGGTTCAGGTGCGATTTCCAGGCTTATTGAGATCTATGGGAATGCTTCTGAATCGCACACATGTTCAGTTGTGTTCAGGATTTTAGCATGGATTGCTCTCCTACTACACAGGAGGGGACACCTTCGACTATGTATTGGTCAGCAATGAAATTGCAGCTGACAAAAATTCCGGTCTTGAGCCTTGCAAATTCGCATCAAAAGCCCACCTGAACAAATGCTTTTTTTATTCGCAGTGAAAACATACAATTCGCACCGGACATGTGTGAACCCAGCCTCAGGGAACCCCTGCTAAAATTAGTCTATTGGAGGTCACTTGGAAAAAGCCCGTTAAATTGATTGGTGGTGGCTAGTAGGAAGGATGCCCCCCTTACTGTGGTGGTCAGAATGCCATCCTTGCACTCATGCCAGTGGCGTTGGACCTGAAACTTTGCAGGCACCATGAGCTATGAGGTCAGTTAGCCACCTCTATAGAAACCCTAGGGTTCCATGGAACCCTGGTTGAGAATGGCTGATTTAGAGGGATAACCATGGTACCATGGATAAATAACAGACCAAGCATGTCTGACTCTCCCACTAAGCCAGTGGTTCTCAACTCCGGTCCTCGGGACCCCCCAACAGGTCAGGTTTGCAGGATAACTGAAATACATCACAGGTGATATCATTTGCTGCTCAGTGATTGCAGTATTCTAGTCTGCATCTTCCCAAGGTAATACTCTGGCCTGTTGGTGGGTCCTGAGGACCGGAGTTGAGAACCACTGCACTAAGCAATGATTTATGAAGATAAAGAAAAGATATACAGACAAGGTCTTAACTACAGAACAGATGCAGCTATCTCCAAAATTGTTTTCAGATTTCATAGCAATGTAAATAGCTGACCTGGGTTTTTTTTCAGAGTAGAGTTTAATTTTAAAGTCCTGAACAAATGCAAAAAAAAGAAGAAAGAAAAAAACACAACTATTCTTTAAGACTGCATTAAAGCTTTATGAGTATTTGTAGTAATTCCAAGGACTGTGGTCACATTCACTGCAGAAGTACTCCACTTGTATTATGGAAACAAGGCACCCATAAGTACATTAATTTTCACTGTTCAATGACTGGCTGCCATTTATCACTAAATGACATCTGCTGCGTTTCACGTGCATCATTTTGGTTCTATTGTGGTTTAATAAATGCATTGTTGAGTATGCCCTCTTCTATAATCAGAATTACAAATCCTGTTACAATTACACAAATTAGAATTAAAATTATAATTCATTATAGACAGCAAATTATATGCAGATGTTCAACTACCGTGAGTATTTATTGCTGTGATATACAAGTGAAAACCGTAAACCAACCATAGTGATTATTTATCTGCTACAACTGATAAGACATAAATCAGACGAATAAATATGAAATGGAATTTTGCAATATCAGCACTAAATATATGATGGGAGATAAGAGGGGACCCTTTCTAAATGCTGGTGTATAAACACCTCATTCAAGTGTTCACATTAATCAAGTAGAAAACTATCTGGTGCTACACCCTGTGTGCTAAAGTGCACCTGTGGCCTACATACACACACAAGGTGAAATTTTGTGAAATGACATGATTTATTTCTATTTAGGTGAAATGAATCAACTTTTTAGGAACTAATTTATTAAACTATGACACCTGGTTTCTACTGAAGCAACATACCAAATACTAGCGGATGGTACAAAATGACCTCACAGGGCAGATTTATGGAAACTAGAATAAATTCCAAGCTATAGCGCATAGCAACCGATTACATGAAACAGTAAATCTCCTGGTTGCTCTAGGCAAGAACTCAATTTATGAAACGGCTCCACTGTATGAAACTGGAGGTGACTTTACCAGACGAATAATGATAATTTACACCCAAAAATATTTGACTATTTTAAAAAATCTTTGCCTTTGAGCTTGTGCAAACCATTCCACTACAAAAAAAACCATAGCCAGGCTTTGGACATTCAAATATTTTTTAAAAAGCCCTCACTTTAAAAAGCCCTGACTGATCTCTGAAGTTACAGCCACTGTGGAGCAATTTATCCTTAAAGTGATATTAAACCCTCAGTGTTTTCAGCAGCTGATTTACCCACTTACTGAGTGTGCAGCTTCTTTATCTTTTTATCCTTGCCTATGTTTCAGTTTGCTTGCATGCAGGGACTAGAGTGGTCTTCCTACACTGCATGCATTAATAGAAAAACATAACCCCGTAGCCTGGGATGGTAAGGTACTCCCCTGCTCCTCCCTCTTCCTTCTTCCAAGCCAACAGACTGATTGGACACTGCACTGTCCACTGTTAACTCTTTCATGTGAACACCAGGAATTCAACAAAGCAGCATGAAAATTTGTAAACTGCATTTTTTGGGATAGAAGTTTTAACACATACCGGGGAATGTTAATTTTATTGTGCTCAGTGTGCCAAGCTAAAAAAATACAGAGGGTTTAATACAACTTTAAAGTGGTTCCAAAAGCGAAAGGTTTTTTTTTTTATCTTAATGCATTCTATGCATTAAGATAAAAACCTTCTGTGTGCAGCAGCCCCCCCTCAGCTCCCCTAATACTTACTTGAGCCCATCTGGATCTAGCGAGGTTGCACGAAAGCCTCGGCTGTCTGGGACTCTACATCCTGATTGGCTGAGACACAGCAGCGGGCACCATTGGTTCCCACTGCTGTCAAATCAGTAAGCCAAAGAGGAGAGAGGGAGGGGGTGGGGTCAAACCATGGCTCAGTGTCTAAATGGACACACAGAGCAGCGGCCCAGCAAGGGTGCCCCATAGCAAGCTGCTTGCTGTGGGGGCATACGGCAAGAGGGAGGGGCCACGAGCACTGACAAGGGACCCGAGAAGAGGAGGATCTGGGCTAGTCTGTGCAAAACCACTGCACAGAGGAGGTAAGTAAAACATATTAAAAAAAAACAAACAAACAAAAAAAGACTTCAATATCAATTTAAACTATACAATAGGAGCAATGAAGTCCTTCAAGTCAGGTATTACCATTTTTCTCTCCCCAGTCTTCCTGTGCACCTACCCTGTGTTCACCATAGGCTTCATCTCCATATTGCGTGAACATGTTTTTTTTATTATTTTTTTAGCATGTTTTGACGCTACATGCAAAAGGCAGCCAATTCATTTGATTGGGTTGCCCTACACGTGCCAAAGAAGCTCATGCACCTTTTTGGGCATTGAGCTTCACATGTCTGTTGGCCGCAGCTGGAGTACCATAAACAATGATTGGCACCACAAGCACTACACATTTTTCGCAGGTTCATGGAATGCTTAGATGTTGACAGAACACCTTAGTGATTAGAAATTAGCATTCTGCCAGAGGAGACTGAGCTACTAAGGGAAAGTGAAAACGTCAGCTAAAAACTTTGTAGATTAAAATACTTCACAGTGGCTGCAGCTACACAGGTCAGAAAGGGCTTATTTTAAAACTGATTTACTGTTTATTAGTAAAATGTAGTGCTTGAATGTCCCATAGCCTGGCCACAGTTCTAAATACATTCAACCTATATGTCCATTGTACTGTGCAGATAAACACTATTCTATATCATTATTTATTTCCTGGAGATTTAAGGAGTGAAACACAGGAAAGCAGACAACCGTCTCTGAGAAAGAACACTGTATTTAAAACCCAGAATTCCATCAGAGAGACTACTGTGACACCACAATGCAGGAGTCACCCTTATAAATTGCATCCATACACAAAAGGTTCGATTCACAAAAGCACAATGTTTTGAAATATTTTCAATACTTTGCATTACTTCCTTTTTCTTTAACAGCTGATAATGGATTTTCACTAATTTACTAAATGCATCACTGCATGGATCAGCTGACAAGTTATGTTATTTTTATTGATTTGTGAGGTATAGTAATTGTAAAAGTAAATGTATTTTATTACATGGGTTATTGCTGGCTACAGGCTGCCCATAGCCTTAAAAATCAATCATGTGTCTATTGAAGAAAGCAGGAAAGGGCGGTGGGGCTACTTGACCTGATGATGAAGTGACATTTTGTGAGATAAAATAAAGATTCATAAGAAATCAAGACTTTCAACAGTTAAATGCTTCCAATGAAAAAAAAAAAAGGTGATATTTGAGGTATTGAGGCACATTTTAGAATTTTTTTTTTTTCAATGAGATTTAAGATCTCATTCATCTAATCTAGTAGTGAAGTCCCCAATTTATGCAAGCAGTATAACAATGTACAAGAGTCAAAAAGATGTAAACAATATTTTTACAGATATAATCCCAGATCCATTATAACCACACTCGGTTCAATAGTCTGCAGTATTTGATCATCCAGCACCCAGCTATTTTCTTGGGTACCAGGAATTTTGCTATACTGATAACTGAAGATGTACTGTGATAAAAGAACCTTTTTGTGTATGCAGAATTTAAGCAAATTACAAGGCTATGGAAAACAATTTTGCAAATATTTATACAGACAAAAACAACAATTTACAGGTAATAATAATTAATAGTAAGGACTGTAATGAATACCTGCCAAAAATACAAATTGTTGAAATAATTTAGCCCCACCCCAATCCATATAAAGCAAGCTCCTTTCTAGTGGTTATCTTCTTACTACATCCATACTAGGGCAAAGCCCCACCCGCTAAATCATCCAAGAGGGTCTCAAGTATGCGTGGCAGCATTTGGTTCTGACATATGAATATATTTCATGATTAAGATGGTATGTATTATCAGAGCACATGATAAATGCCTTACCAAAATGTGCAACGAGAAATATCTTAAGATATTTGAAAGTTCTATTGCTGTTAACATGAATGCATGCAGCATAGTGCTTGATACATCTGTTTGCTTTTAAGGTATCTGGCTTGGAACCACTTGAACGTGCGTCTAACTACAGAGCTTTGGATACTGGCAAGTGTAATGAATACATTTTGGTCTATGTTTGACTGTTGACAATAGAAGTTACAAGCTGTAATAACCACAGTGGAAAATGGTTTTAAACCTATATACCATATTTAAAACGGTCCTTATCTAGCACAGCATGATAAACAATTACTGTGATAAACATTTCCTGGTCTTCAGAAATCTATATGATATATTAACACTGAGGCTTATCTTCAAAGCGGTGTGTGTAGATGAGAGTTACTAATCGGCCTTTGCATATGCAGGTTTGTTATAAGAACTGCTGAATGCTGGTTATGAAGTAAAACAATCTGAATAAACGTAGACATCATTCAGCCATAGCAGAGGAACTTTCGCTCTCTTACCGCAACGGGACAGAAGGCAGTAAAGACAAAGTGCATATTTTTTTTCACCTGCTGGCAATACGGTTGAGGAGTTAGCAAGTTCCCTAACGACAAACTTTTTAAAACATTCAGCATATATTAAACAACATATATTAGTAGGCATTAAAATACTTCTGCGTGGTTTGGTATTATTCTACTTGCATCGTCTAACATTTTTAGGACTTGTGCACGCAGCCATCTTCTCTCTAATCTCATTTGTGTTCTGTTTTTGGAAAATGCTATGTAGAAAATGACACTAACATTTTTCCCTTTGTAATAATGAGTGCTAGAAGGAACGTGATTGGGAAAGATAGGTTTAAGTCTTACTGCTCTTTTTTCAGTTCCTCTTCTACCTAGTAGCTATGCAAACATGAAAACAAAAATTCTCTTGGCGCATGCTATAGTGTAGGGCAGGAGTAGAAAAACAGTAAGGGTATCTAAAAGCTCACAATTCAGTTGTATATTATTAACCTTTATGCACTGCCACGAGCACTGGCTCAGTTCTGTAATGTAATATGAGTGTGGGGTGCTTATAGACTGAAATGGATTTGACTGTCTTTCTGTTTATATATGGTGCATAGAATGTGGAATTTAAAAGAGAACATAGAAGCAGTCACACCATTTTATGTCCCTGAGCAGCTTACAATCTACTGTCCCTGCCACTATCTTTCTTTAGTTTCCAGAAAACAGTTTTTTCTTTGTGGGGAAGGGGAAATCCATGCAAACATGGGCAAAAAATGTTTAAAAATGACATGCAATAGGAATCTCCTATAAGAACTGAAACCGTATCTCCAGCACTGCTAAGGTATGGTGTTAGGCATTTAGCTTCCATGTTTTGCTAAAGGACGTGTGACTTTTTAAGCAACCCTTCACAGCATCAAACAAGCCCATAGATGCGCTGATATATCAGACTTTCTGGTAAATAACAGAATTTCCCCAATTGTCACTGCTGACACTTTTTAAGCCTCTACCCTGTTTTTTTTAGAAGATTTTCCCAAAAACTGAATGAAGATGAGATAGGCGACAAGACAAGCTGTGTGCACATAGCTGCAGGAAATGATAACCCTCCTAACTGTCTTTGGTCTACAGGTCCCAGCATGAACTGCCAATTCCAGGGCCTGCTGGGAACTGCAGTGCTTACAGATGGAGGGCCATAGGTTGCATGCCTTTGCACTTAATATATTGAAAACTTATTAAAAAAAAAAACTAAGCCCCCCTCCAACTGCCATAAAACAATCAACATCAACTCCATATTTACCACAAGTGGATTTGAATGTTGATAATGTTATATTAATATTTACATATTTAAAATATAGGCAGAATATTTTACATTTAAGACCTATCTAAATGAAAAAAAATCTACATTTTAGTCAATTTCCTTTTCTAAACTGAACACCCCCATCCCCGCTTAGCACTTGCATGGCTAAACATAATGCAAGCTCTGCTGCGCTGGAGGAGTACACTCATGGCACCATTATGAAGAAGCTATTTACTACCTATTGTTAATTTAAGACAAAACAACATTACAGCTCCAAATATGAAGGATTTAAGAAAATTAAACCCTTCTGGAATTAAATAAAATCTCCACTGCAGATCCACATTAAACTTTAAACGCGGAGGGATGCGCTTTAGGGAGATGTGGGGATGCATGGTCCACTCCGCTCATACAGATAGTTCTGCAGTTTAGCTAAAAAAAAAAAAAAAAAAGTCCAGTGATCTGCTTGTAATACTACTTTAGCACAGTGTTCCCTTTCATAAAATAATGCAGACAGACCATGATTCACTAGAGGTTATGCTAAAAAGATAATACACATTATCAAACTATCGTCAAGCATTGTGAAATTTTGACAAAAATAATAACCTGGCATTATTTTTTCTTCCAGTAGTTTAAGTCTCTTTACATGTTGTATGCAACATAGATTGGATCTAGTTGATCAGCTAAGAAACTGTCCCTTAGGTGCATCCGTTGTTTTTCTCCCCTGGAATTTATTGGAATGACTCCTGGGTCCACCACCACTACCACACCTACGATCAGGTAATGTTCTTCCAGCACGACATTGGTCACCAGAGGAACCAGATCCAGTGCCTCTTGTTCAGAGCCGCAAAGCTCCACTACCACCACCAAAAGATTGGTCCATGTGAACACGTAATAAAATACTTTCCCTTGTGACACGATTTCATCATAATGTTCGTCTAGTGACCTGAAAAAAAAAAAAAAA
>BLSH010460227.1:394293-406124 GCA_018402905.1 Glandirana rugosa | reverse complement strand
AAAAAAAAAAAATATCGCGTTTTTTATTTTTGGCGTCCCCACTAGTTTATGGTGGTTTTCTTTCGAGATAAACACCCTTGTTTTACTATTTTTGAAACAAACCCACGTCGCAGCGTGCTGGCGCGTTAAGAGTAAGTTTAGCGTTGTCGTGACTTTCGACTTTTAACCAGACCCGTCCTTCACAAGATTCACGTACCATAACTTCACCAATTCCAACACCTGTCCACAGAAAATATGACTATTGCTCAATTTTGTCCACGGCAATTATGTCCATTGCTCACCTCCTGTCTCCTCGGAGAATTTCTTCTTCAATGTCCAGACCATAGGTACACTTCAACTATGAGAGACAGAATGAGAAAAAAAATCCAGAAAATCACATTGTCTGATTTTTAAAGAATTTATTTGCCAATTATGGTGGAAAATAAGTATTTGTTCACCTACAAAAAAGCAAGATTTCTGGCTCTCACAGACCTGTAACTTCTTCTTTAAGAGGCTCCTCTGTCCTCCACTCGTTACCTGTATTAACGGCACCTGTTTTAACTCGTTATCAGTATAAAAGACACCTGTCCACAACCTTAACCACTTCAATACCATGCACTTAGAACACTTCCTGCCCAGACCAATTTTCAGCTTTCAGTGCTGTTGCGATTTGAATGAGAATTGCGCGGTCGTGCGACGCTGCACCCAAACAAAGTTTTTATCATTTTGTTCCCACAAATAGAGCTTTCTTTTGGTGGTATTTGATCACCCCTGCGGTTTTTATTTTTTGCGCTATAAAAAAAAAAAAGACCGAAAATTTGGAAAAAAAAAAAAACAACATTTTTCTTTTTTTCTGTCACAAAAGTTTGTATAAAGTACATTTTCTCCTTCACTGACGGGCACTGATGTGGCTACACTGATGGGGCTACACTGACAGGCACTGATGAGGCAGTACAGATTGGCACTGATGAGGTGGCACTGATAAGGTTGCACTGATGGGGCACATATGCAGCACTGATGGGCGGCACTGACAAGCAACACTGACGGGCACTGATACGTGGCACTGATATGCGGCACTGATGGACACTCATAGGCGGCACTTATAAGTGGCACTGGGCACTGATAGGTGGCAATTTTAGGTGGCACAGGTGGGCACTGATAGGTGGCACAGGTGGGCACTGATAGGTGGCACAGGTGGTCACTGGTGGAACAAGCACTATTAGGGATGGCACTGGCAGGCATCATACATGGGCACAGTGCCATCTCTACAGTGCATAATATTGCCCTTACCTGATGGTCAGTGGGGGCTCCCTGGTGGTCCTGGGCAGCCTCTGTGCGCCTTCCCTGGTGGTTCTGGGCGGCCTCATTGCGATGTCCCTGGTGGTCCTGATCCGGCTCCCTGGTGGTCCAGTGGGGGTGATCCTGAGGGTGGCTGTGCTGAACGTTTACCCCCCCCGTCAGGAGAGCAGCCGATCGGCTCTCCGCTGCTCAGGTCTGCAGACCTGAGCAGAGGAAAAGCCGATAAACGGCTCTTCCTATTTACACTGTGATGAGCCGTGATTGGTCACGGCTGATCACATGGTAAAAGGCTTCGGATCTAAGCCTTTTACCTCGGTCGGTAATGCGGTGGGTCAGACTGACCCACGGCACCACCGATCGCCGCGATGCGCACCCCCAGAGGTGCACGATCGCGGATTATCCTGAGGACGTCAATAGACGTCCAGTCAGGATAACGAGCCACCCGCCCGGACGTCATTTGTCTATACGCCGGGCGGGAAGTGGTTAAAAAGTCAGACTCCAAACTCCACTATGGCCAAGACCAAAGAGCTGTCAAAGGACACCAGAAACAAAATTGTAGACCTGCACCAGGCTGGGAAGACTGAATCTGTAATAGGTAAGCAGCTTGGTGTGAAGAAATCAACTGTGGGAGCAATTATTAGAAAATGGAAGACATACAAGTCCACTGATAATCTCCATCGATCTGGGGCTCCACGCAAGATCTCACCCCGTGGGGTCAAAATGATCACAAGAACGGTGAGCAAAAATCCCAGAACCACATAGGGGGACCTAGTGAATGACCTGCAGAGAGCTGGGCCCAAAGTAACAAAGACTACCATCAGTAACACACTACGCCGCCAGGGACTCAAATCCTGCCAGACGTGTCCCCCTGCCAGCAGTACGCCCGTCTGAAGTTTGCTAGAGAGCATTTGGATGATCCAGAAGATTGGGAGAATGTCATATGGTCATATGAAACCAAAATAGAACTTTTTGGTAAAAACTCAACTTATGTTTGGAGGAGAAAGAATCCTGAGTTGCATCCAAAAAACACCATACCTACTGTGAAGCATGGGGGTGGAAACATCATGCTTTGGGGCTCTTTTTCTGCAAAGGGACCAGTACGACTGATCCGTGTAAAGGAAAGAAAGAATGGGGCCATGTATCGAGACTTAGAGTAAAAACCTCCTTCCATCAGCAAGGGCATTGAGGATGAAACGTGGCTGGGTCTTTCAGCATGACAATGATCCCAAACACACCGCCCGGGCAACGAAGGAGTGGCTTCGTAAGAAGCATTTCAAGGTCCTGGAGTGGCCTAGGCAGTCTCCAGAACTCAGCCCCATAGAAAATCTTTGGAGGGAGTTGAAAATCCATGTTGCCCATCGACAGCTCCAAAACATCACTGCTCTAGAGGAGATCTGCATGGTGGAATGGGCCAAACTACCAGCAACAGTGTGTAAAAACCTTGTGGAGACTTACAGAAAACGTTTGACCTCTGTCATTGCCAACAAAGGGTATATAACAAAGTATTGAGATGAACTTTTGTTATTGACCAAATACTTATTTTCCACCATAATTTGCAAACAAATTCTTTAAAAATCAGACAATGTGATTTTCTGGATTTTTTTTCTCATTCTGTCTCTCATAGTTGAAGTGGGAGAACTTGCACAATTGTTGGCTGACTAAATACTTTTTTGCCACACCATATACCTTTTATATACCTGTCTAGGGGGAAGTGAAGGAGAATACTATAGTGCATGGGTGCTCAACCTGTGGCCCGCCAGCTGTTGCGAAACTGCAAGTCCCATCATGCTTCTGCCTTTGAGAGTCATGTTTGTACCTGTCAGCCTTGCAATGCCTCATGGGACATGTAGTTCTGCAACAGCTGGAGGGCCACAGGTTGAGCACCCATGATGTCAGAGAGACAGCTCTGAGTATGCTGGCACTGCTAACATTGTATCCGAGGTGCATATACTGCATAATCTTATGGAGAAATTTGTTGTTGAAGTGAATGGTCTAGCGACAGGTTTTCTGTAGGCAATCTCTTGGAGTGACAAATAAATAAATAAATAGAAAAGTTGGAAAACTGATCATTAAAGATTGGTTGAACTGCACAAAAAAATGGTATGGTCATTTTTAGCATTATTCTATGACAAGCTTACCTTTCCGGATTCCAAAATGAGTAGACTCTGAGGAGACCCTCTCTCCACCAATCGTACCCTGGATATAGAAGAACACAAATAAAGTTGTCTATTTGTAAAGACAAAATAATGCATTTCCCCAGCTGTGGTGTTCGACCACCTCATTCAGCTTTCAGCAAAATGGAAGCATAAGATGGAGTTGGACTTCAGACTGTTTTGAACGCCCGGTATGGTTTGGTTAGACTCCAGTGCGTGTTTAATGTGCTAGTTCACCTATTACTAAATTTGTACTGGCAAATGCCATTAGACTTTCTTTAATGTTTTAGTACCAGCAACATCTCCCAGCAAAACTGGAAAAAAAAAAATAATATTCTAGAATCTTTATTTCTAGGAGCCTGCTTACACTTGTCAAGGAATTGTGACATATGTTTGTTTTTTTTTTAATCTAATTTATTCAGTGATTTTTTTTTGCTTATATCCTCTTTTGCACTACCTAAAATAATGAATGGGGCAGAGGCACTTTCAAAGGCCCTCCACAGTGCTAAAGCAATAGATCCTTATACAACCTCATGCACAAGATGTACATGTATAAAGCATTGCACAGCTCATTAGTGCACTGCGGCACACTGTGGTGTGTCATAACACGTCTGTCTGCAAAGTAAGTTGGGGAGTCGTTCATATTTTTTTTTTTTTATTAAAGGTGTTTAAGTTTTTTTCTTTAGCTTATAAAACAGTTGCCTTCTGAACCAGGGTGATGGCATTAAAATTGGCTATGCAGAACCCAACAACAATAAGCCGTAAGGTAGTACAAAGTAAACCAAAAGTAAATCCATAAGGTAACATAGCCTTTAGGAGGAATAACCAGAATCAGAAGTACAGTAGACATGAGCGATCTGATTAAGCCAACAGAGCTGTTCATAGTAAATGTAGTAAAAGAATACAATCAGTGCAAATATGAAGTTAGTGTGCAAGCTGTACACTTAAAGAGCGTCACAAAAATCCATCAAAAATCAGAAACAGAGAAGTGCAGCGCAAAAAATACTTTAAAGCTCTTTAACAGCATATTTAATAGTCTATAAAAATAAATGAACCACAAGCCCCAGAAAGCTTCAGCAAAGGGTATCCACATGTGGAAAAGGATCCGGGAAGCACACAAATATGGTGACAAACCCTCCACCTCCAAACCACTTGCTTCACTCACCTTATGTACTGGACCCCTGACTTAACAAGTGGTCACATGCGCTTTTTCCTCAACAGGGTAAACATACATAGGGACTGGACCTCCGGAGCTTCACCAACGGTATTCACACAAAGAATGTATATAAAAGAAAGAGATCTAAGTGCTCTCTCCATAAAACTTCAAAAACGTTATTATAACAAAGGTATCCTACTCACATTTGGTACGATCAAAAGTATGCATATAACACAGGACGCTGTGTAATAACAATGGATAGCATCAGGTGACATCATCCAAGCGGAGCTCCTCCCCTGGTATGACATCACCCGCTGCCATACATTCTTTCATGTGAATACCGCTGCTGGAGCTCCAGAGGTCCAGTCCCCATGTATGTTTACCCTGTTGAGGGAAAAGCGCATGTTAGGTCAGGGGTCCAGTACATAAGGTGAGTGAAGCAAGTGGTTTGGAGGTGGAGGGTTTGTCACCATATTTGTTTGTGTGCTTCCCGGATACTTTTTCACACGTGGATACCCTCTGCTGAAGCCTTCTGGGTCTTGTGGTTCATCTATTTTTATGGACTTTTAAACATGCTGTTAAAGAGTTTTAAAGTATTTTTTGCGCTGCACTTCTCTGTTTCTGATTGTTCATGTTAAATGGCAAGACACTGCACCAACACATAAGTGTTGCCATGTTTTAACTTGTTTAATTGCAATGCCAGCATAGTGTGAATAGGAGTGTAGATCTTTGAACAGCTTGGCATTCAGTCATAACAGAAATGTTTGGGAGGCTGCTATATGTCCAGACACAATTAGGTGCTTGATCTTCATACCCCCAGCAGCTTAGCACACTTCTCTATAGTGACAGAAAAAGCTGGTCATACACTGAGGGATTTTCAAACGGTTCCTGATAAACAGTCTGAAATTTCATGAATGGGTGGCCCTGTCTGTACCCCTTCACCTGACATCCTTTGATTATAATAATAAAAAAAAAAAAAAATCAGAGCAGTCCAGGTGGAAAATTGTCAGCCAAACAGCACCTGCATCCAATCAGATGCAGGCATTGTTTGGGTATTTTGACAGTCAGCTGTCAAAATACAATATTTCACAGCAGGAAAGTCCTCCATCCATGCGGTTAGTGTGGATGGAGGACTTGATTTGATTTCTTTTGTTCACAACAAGGTAGGACATGGAGACTGCTAACTGGCAGTTTTTCAGCCAGGCTTCCAAGGGGGCCCAAATGACTTTCAGGTTTGACAATAAAATTAACATTTTACAAAGCTACAGAGTTTTGTAATATCTAGGGTTCCAACAATAGTTTTTTTTAAGGCGAGTACCAATACTTTCAGTCAAGTACTCGCCCATAACAAGTACCGATACCTTTGCGGTGCGATCTGAGCCCAAACAAATGAATGAGGTCAAGTCACACTGCAAATCTCATGTGATTTGAACAGGAATGATGTCTTCCTGTGTGAACCCAGGCTGAAGTCACTATGATGAGCCTGGGTTCACACTGAAACGGTGCAGGTAACCACATGTGATTCAGACAGGAATCGCACCACATTCCTGTTAAAATCGCATGTGATTTTTTGCAGTGTGATTTAAGCCCATTCATTTTGTATGGGCATAAATTGCACCGCAAAGGTATTGGGTTTTAGATGTCAGAGCATTTACAGAGTACTTGTGCAAATGCTGATTATCGGCACCGATACTGGTATTGGTGCAACCCTAGTAATATCTACTGGGACCCTTAACTGCATAGGCTATTTTTCTGGAAAAAGTGAACTTAGCCTTTAAGTTGCATAGCCACTGTGAGCAATGTGAAAGGATCTCCCTCTCCCTGTGAATTTCATATTATGGAAAATGCAACAGGAGATTCTGCAACACACAAAAGGTGGACAGGAATGATGGCAATGAATGAATGGAGATCTCTTTTGGAGTTTCCACATATAGACATGGGAAGTCAAAGGCTAACTTATCGTACCAGAGTCCACCTCTAAGATATTACTTTTGGATGAATGGACACTTTAAGCACACAGATATTGGCCTAACAATGAAAATAACATTATCCTAATATAAATATATGTGCATTTTAGTTTGAAATAATGAACTGGATACCAGAAAAGTCCCCTTTCACCATCAGCTCCAGCACTACACTTTGATAGGAAGGTCATTACAACAGATTCTTATCTTGGTACTTGTTAGGCAGCCAGAAATAGCAGAACTGTCTGAATCACTTGAGATGCTTCTGAAATGAGTACACTGCCAGTTCCCAGCAGTGGATGAATATTGCATGAATGAGAAAGCAGATCTTTTTATTAGAGATGGTGACAATCTGGCAACTTTGAAAAAGTGTACAAAGTGTTTAAATACCAGCCAACCCCCTGTGTAGTACAGAGCCTTCATGTGTAGCAGAATCAGTGCCGAGATTCTTCTTACACAAACTCCAGCATGATGGACAGAGTGACGCTCTGAAAACCGTTATCGGTGCCCGATGGCCCCCCATATGCTGTCAGCACTGCTTACATAAAGCAGAATATGTAAAGTTCATATATTATAAAAAAATGTGAGCCGTCTTCTTTTCTGGTTTAAACATGCTTGGCTACAATATGCTGAAGGGAAGGTGGTCACAGACAGGATTTTTTTATGTAACTAAACCCAAAAACAAAATTGTAATAAACTAAAGATTACAAGTTCTTAGATGTGGTGGCTGCATTAGCTTTCTTTTTTTCTTATCACTTGGGGACACTGCCAGTACACACTTTCTGTCAGGGTGACAACGCTCACGAACTGTATCTGTAGGGGAGCAAAGTTGTCACTCTAGGACAAGACTACAGAACACCCCCCACCACCACCACCCCTCTTCTTATCTACTGTAAAAGAATAAACAGAGGCAGAGGGCAACTGTCAAGATTTTTGTCAGGATTACCAAGTATTTTTTTTCCACTTATTGAACAGATAAAACTCTTTTCATGGTATACTTAACAGAAAAACAAAAACTCAATAAGAGAAGTTAATGGTTAGGGTTTACATACCCTTTTAGCCCTGATTCACACTGACAGTGGGAATGAAATTGTGCAAATTCAGCTGAACTCACGCAATTTTATTCCTGCATGTCAGTCCCGACTTCGGGGGCGATTTCAGAGACATCTGCGCGGGTTTCTGCACAGATGTCTATTGAAATCGCACGCCGAAATCACCAAAAGTAGTACAAGAACTACTTTTGGGAATCAGTGTGGCGCCGCAAACGCAGCATCGCATCGATTTGGACAGTTTCATTGCCAGCAATTGCCGCCGATTTGGCATGCGATTTGACATGTCAAATTGCTCCAATGTGAACCTACGCTGTATCTGACAAATGTTTGACTGTTGGAGGCATGGGGTCCTGTATGGTGGATATTTTTCACACAGTGTAAAGGCCAAGTTCACATATATGTGATTTCAAAACGCATCCAATTCCCGTAACGTGAACCAGACCGGCTTTCAATGGATCTGGCTCACATATATGTGGGCCGGTTGTGGTGTGAATTAAAAAATGGGTCCTGTGCGTTTTTCAGTCCAGTTCAGATGTGATTTAAGTGTGAAATTCGCACCTGAACCACCAAATGGAAACCGCACCGAACTCAGAAGAGAAACCGGCCCCGCATATATGTGAAGCCATAGATTCCTCTCCTGTCCGGGCCATTTTTCAGTGATTAGTATGATGATAGTTTGACTGTCAATTAGACATGCAACAGTGTACCCAAATTAATTATATATAATTGTTTTTGAGATAGATTGAGCTTTCTTTTGGTGGTACTTAATGACCACTGTTTTTTTTTTTTTACTATATAATAAAAAAAAGGACCCTTTTTTCCTTACTTTCTATAAAACAATATATAAAGATACAAGCACAATGCAGACACCAGCAAAA
This sequence comes from Glandirana rugosa, assembly GCA_018402905.1. NCBI lineage: Eukaryota > Metazoa > Chordata > Amphibia > Anura > Ranidae > Glandirana > Glandirana rugosa. Next base: position 397,643 of record BLSH010460227.1, on the reverse strand, counting down.
TTACCTGTTTTTGGAAAATGGACACTCCAAAGAGGTTCCCATTTTACTGCAAGATTGTTTTTTTAGAAATGAATTAAAATGCTGGTACTGAGGTGGTTAAAAAATAACTTAAAGTGGTTCTAAAGGCAGAAGGTTGTGTACCTTAATACATTCTATGCATTAAGTTATAAAACCTTCTGTGTGCAGCCCTCCCAGCCGTCCTTTATACTTACCTGAGTCTGATTCTGATCCAGTGCAGTGCACAAGAGCAGCATTGCTGTTCTGCTTCTCCTCAATGGCTCAGATGCAGCAGCGGGAGATACTGGCTTCTGCTTTCATCAATCACAGCCAGTGAGGAGGGAACAGGAGCGGGGCTGAGCCACACTCTGTGTCAATGGACACACAGAGTGTGGCTCAGGAGAGAGCCTGCATGAGTGCCTCCCTTAGCAGGCAGCTTGTTATGGGAACACTTGGTGGGGGAGGGCAGCCAGGAGCACTGGTGGGGAACCTGAGAAGAGTAGGATCAGGGCTGCTCTGTGAAAAACCATTGCAAAGAGCAGGTAAAGATGACATGCTTGTTATTTAAAAAAAAAAATCCCTTTACAATCATTTAAAGGTGTGCTTAGCTTTTAAAAGTCACCCAAAGAAGCCCAGTGCATTATTAATGAAAGATCCTTGCAGAATGAAATTGCAATGCATTGTCATGGATAAACCCAACACACTTTAACCACCTAAATTCCCAGAATCAATGCTGATTAGTGGATTTAAAACCCCCCACCCCATATTATTGGTGCTCAGCAGTATTTTAAAGGTGTTGTAAAGGCAGACGATTTTTTATCTTAATGCATTCTATGCATTAAGATAAAAAAACCTTCAGTGTGCAGCAGCCCCCCTCAGCATTCCTAATACTTACCTCAGCCCCATCTCTATCAAGCGATGTCGAGTCCCTCGGCTGTCTGGGACTCTCCCTCCTGATTGGAGGCAAAGCAGCGGTGTCTTTGGCCCTCGCTGCTGTCAATCAAAGTCAGAGTTAGTTAATCAGAAGAGCAAGGGGGCTGGGCCAAGCCGCAGTTCCATGTCTGAATGGACACACAGAGCTGCAGGTCAGCTCAGGTGACCCCATAGCAAGCTGCTTGCTGTAGGGGCAATTGACAGGAGGGAGGGACCAAGAGCAGTGAAGAGGGACCCGAGAAGAGGAGGATCCAGGCTGCCCTGTGCAAATCCACTGCACAGAGCAGGCAAGTATAACATGTTTGTCATTAAAATTTCCCATTTCCATAAAACAATCCTACAACATTGGTTGTCATTGACATTTTTAAATCCCCCCTTCACACTAACGCAATCCCGCAATCATGGTGGTCAGTTCTAGTGTTCTGCTACAGTCAGGATGTTTTAACGATTGTATTATTTCATTAGCATCCTCCTTTGCTCATTCCTTCATTGTGAGAGGGGTGTCTCAAATGTAAACAGTGCTACACAGTTTACATCTGTGATCATTGTAATTTATTAGCAGTGCGATCGCTAGGCACAGGGCTCCTCTAATCAGCTCTGTGCTATTATCCAATGCTGTCCGTTAAGGTCAGCAGGAGTAGCAGCTTGGTGTACGTGGGAGGCGCACACATATATGAACAATATGGACATACAGGTACAGCAACTCATCTTAAGTGCACTGAAAGGCTGATGCATTAGGACAGCTGGTCCAAAAGAGGAACTCCATTTACAAAAACTGAGTAAAGCATATAAAATTGCTTCACAACCCATTTTGCGATTTAATGTTATAAAAAAATAAATTTCCATTTTCTAAAACTGTCCAAAAATGCAATGCGATATGGCAACTTGGAGGCATTCTGTACATTAAATTTCTCGTTGTGTGATCAGCTGACTGATTTTCTCAGAAGCGAATACTGAGTTACAAGTAAACATTTTAGGCCTGCCCCGCGAAGTTTCATTTTGGTGAGTTACTCTAAGTACTACTAAAGAGATGCAGATTATGTAGCTTTCCTCATTTTAAGGCCTCATACACACAGATGTTTTTACAGCCGTGTTTTTGAGCTTTTATTACAGCTTAAAAACGCCTCTCCATGTTATTCAATGGCCACACACACACATGCACGCACGTGTTTTTGAGCTGTAAGTGGCATAGGCATTTTTAAGCTCCAAAAAAACCCCAGGACCAGCGCGTTAAGGCTACAGCGCTAGAGCGGTTTTAACGCTGATGCCGGTAAAAGCTAAAAAACATGGCTTAACATTGTTTCCACAGCAATAAGCCTCCGTCAGGCGTTTCTCTGTCTCTATTCAAAATCAATGGTTCCCTATGGGAGCCCATTGATTTGAATAGAAGTCGCACCAGAAGTTTGATCATGATGATCCGACTTGCGGTGCGACTTGTGTGATAAGGCTCTTGAAGGGGAACCCCCACAAAAATTAAAAAAGAAAAAAATGGCATGGGGTCCCCCCCAAAATCCATACCAGACCCTTATCCGAGCACGCAGCCCAGCAGGTCAGGAAAGGGAGGGGGGACCAGCGAGCACCCCCACCCCAAAGCACCTTGTCCCCATATTGACGAGGAAAAAGGCTTCTTCCCGGCAACCCTGGCCGGTTGTTGTCGGGGGCTTATCGGAATCTGGAAGCCCCCTTTAACAAGGGGGCCCCCAGATCCCGGCCCCCCACCCTATGTTAATGAGTACGGGGTACATTGTACCCCCCACCCATTCACCTAAAAAAAAAAAACACACTACACAGGTTTTTAAAGTATTTTATTAAATCGGCTCCTGCGTTATCTTTCTTCTGCTCTTTTGCCGGGTCTTGGGTTTTCTTCTCCGCTGTCTTCTCCTGATGACACAACGCGATTTTCCGGACTAATGCTGGCTCCGTGTTCTGCATTGATTCATATTGGCATTGGACGGGGCCAGCAGCTGACGTCATCCAAATATCCAGCCCTCTTATGATGTCACCGCCCGATGCATGATGGAGCAGTGACGTCATAAGGGGCGGGGCCTCTGAATGACGTCAGCGGGTGGCCCAGCCCCATGCTAATATATGTAAATTCAGAGGGTGGAGCCAGCATTACGCCGGGAGATCACATTGTGTCAAAATCAGAAGAAGAACAGAGGGAGAAGACAGTGGAGAAGACCAGAAGACCCAAGACATGGCAAAAGAGCAGAAGAAAGAAGACCCCCCCCGCAAAAGATCAGAAGAAAGAAGACACCGGAGCTGATTTAATAAAATACTTTAAAAACCTGTGTAGTGTGTTTTTTTTTTTTAACCTTTTTTTTTTTAGGTGAATGGTTTTTTTTTTGTGTGATGTGTCCAAAAATTTCATAAAATAATTTAGTCGAGGCCACAGAAGAAAGAAGACTAGAAAACGCCCC
>BLSH010460227.1:363884-379790 GCA_018402905.1 Glandirana rugosa | reverse complement strand
TCCCCCCCCCCCCCCCCCACCACCACCACCATATGGACTAGAGCATCTCTGCTACGGGCCTAATTATTAGGCAAGGACTTTCTCATCAGTGGGTCTAAAGGATTTTTACTTTAAGGCCCCTTTCACACGGGCGGATCGTTCGGGTCCGCCTGTCAGTTTTTCAAGTGGAGCAATGGATGTCAGCGGTGACATGTCCGCTGACACCCGATCCGCCAAAAACCGACAGATGGAAGCCATATTTTCCATCCTTCTGGCGCATCGGATGAACACGGACAGACAATCCTCCATAGAGGAGAACAGAGCTGTCGTCCGCCGGCTCAGCGGGGATAAACGGATGGATCCCCGCTGAGCAGCGGAGCCCGTCAAAAAGGGCTCCGCTAGTGTGAAAGAGCCCTAATGCATTCTTTGCATTAAGGAAAAAAAAAGCCTTTCAGGTAAAATTCCCCTGGTGCTTTTTCTCTCCCTCCTCACTGGACTCTGTGAGAGCCTCAGGAGCCATTGACTCCTGCTGCTGTCAATCAAATCCAACGACGGAGCGGGGGTGAGGCTGAGTCGCACAATGTGTATCAATAGACACAGATAATGCACCTTGGAATCAAGGCCGCGTGAGTACACCCCGTAGCAAATGGCTTGTTGGGGGGGAGGTTACTCGGAGGGGGAGGGGCAAGGAGCGCTGTCGTTGAACCCGAACAGAGGAGGATCAGGGCTGCTCTGTGCAAAACTAAGTATAACAGGTTTTATTTTAAAAAAAAAAACTTTTAATATCACTTAATTAACATTTGAAAAAGGAGCGTGGCTGCCATGTCACTCACAGTGCGCAGGCTTGGATAACGTGTCGCATACCAATGACATCATCAACCGAGGACCTCGGCATTTGCAGAACCAAGCCTTGCTCTGAGTTCCCCAGTCTCCGGCCAGCATTTCCACCTGACGGGGATCGCTCACTGCTCTCGTGGCTGCGCTGATGATTTCCTGCATCTGGACATCCAACTGATGTATTTCTCATAGGACCCATCCCCGTTTGATGTGCCTTAATTCACACACCTCCATGTGAGTTGCCAATTTGTTGGTTTTTATAATAAAAGTGTGTTTGGTCTGCACTTAGAGTCCCCTCTCCTCTCTTTGTTTTCTTTCAGTCTGGCTGGGATTTGGCTTCTGGTCCCTTCTGAGGTTGACCTTTGTGCTTGGACTAATTACTATTGATGGTACATATGCCAGCAATATAGGGACATTTATGAACTGTTTTTTTATGGACTGTTTCATCTTTGTGGGAAGTGTATAACACTATGGTGTTGCGCCTCTACTTGTATGTATTTTTTTTTTTTTTTTTTTAAAGAAAACTTTTTTTTTTGGAAATATTGACTTAAAAAAATATTTTAACCCTTATGAAATCTATAAAGAGATAGCTAAACAAAAAAAAGGTTTCATTCAGATATATGCTTATTCTAGAACGTTCCTTCGATAATGGCACTTAAGTTATGCTTCGAGTTTTTTAAAATAGGATTTTCGTACTCACTGTAAAATCCTTTTTCTTAAGGTCACTGCTGCCTACAGGAGTATTGTACACTGGCAAACAAAAAGAAAAACTGAAGGCCAGCCCAGGATAACCCTTTTCGCCACCATTATATCTCAGTTTTATAAAAAAGCAACACCGAGAGCATAATTATGAAAATACATAGGGGTGGGACCTACAGTCTGTCCCCCAATGGACTTTAAAAACATTTTATGGTGAGTACAAAAAAAACCTAGGCAAAAATGACCTTAGGAAGAAGGAAGCACTTGGGCTTCCAACACCAGAGGCCCAGGACTGGTGTTGAATCCCAAGACTTCCTTCTTTTCTCATCACTGCTTCTGCTTTTCTCAACAGGATATTAAAGAATCACACAATGGGAATGTCATAAGAACGCAGCAGGGCAAAAAGAAAAAGCCAAAAGCCAGTAACCTTTCACAAAAGCATTTACAGAACTTTCAGGCTTTGCTGAAGTTTTTAAAGTTCACCTTATTATTGGGAGAACTGTCACTTCAAACAAACCGCTAATGGGTTTCAGTCCAACTTTTGTCTCCTGTGTAGTAACAGTAAATACCCACCTGTGTCTATGATGGTTGGCCATGTTTTCACATCTACCGCTGCTGCCGCGTCTTTGGACTTTAGTAATCTCAATAAAGATTGCGTAGTGAGAATGCAGGAAGCTTTACTAACCTAAAAAAGAAAAAATGAAATTTGCTATTAAAACACAATTTAAAGAACTGGCAATTTAGATTTTATTTCTTAAAACATTCAAAAGATACAAATTCAAAACAAGAGAGTTGATGAAAAAAAAAGAAAGAGTCACTTAACATTACACCACATCAGTCACCTAGGCTTAAAGGGGAACCAACTGTAAAAGATTAAAGCGATTGTTACCCTAACACTTCATATTCCTGATATGTGCCTGCTGTACCACATACTTGTATGAGAAAGTGTCCTGTTCTCTTTGTATTGCTTCCTTGTGTGAAATCCCTGATGTTCCTGCCAGTCCCTCTGCTTTCCCATTAAAGACTGACCACACTAAGCAGGAGAGCACACTGTGGTCAGTTCTCTAGCTATGAATGTGATCACTTGTTTTTTTTTTTTAATATCTATACAAAAATGTTTTGCCTTTCATTTCTATTTTAAATCAAATGGGTTGTTTTACAAGGTGATCGTTTACAATCACTTTTTTTATTGCAGAATAGACTTGCAATAAAGTACACTTACCGTATATACTCGGGTATAAGTCGAGTTTTTCAGCACATTTTTTGTGCTGAAAAAGACCCCCCTCAACTTATACCCGAGTCAGTGTCTGTGGGTGATCAGTAGTTTCACATTAAACAGAGCCGTGCTGCTTCTAAGAGCCGTTCTGTGCTTTGTAAGTGTGATTAAACACATTGGAATGCAGAGAATGCTGAGAGAGGTGTCAGATTCTCAGCTTGATGTTGGGAGGTGGGCGGGACAAGCTGATGTTAGCTGTTCAGTCCCGCCCACCTCCTGATCTCCGTGAAGAGCTGCAGCTCTCCCTGCATTCTCTGCATTCCAATGTGTTTAATCACACTTACAAAGCACAGAATGGCTCTTAGAAGCAGCACGGCTCTGTTTAATGTGAAACTAAACTACCTTACTCATCCCTTATGTGTTCTGGCTACAGTGTCTGTGTTCTGGCATTAAAATCCCTGTGTCCTGGCATTAAAATCCCTGTGTCCTGGCATTAAAATCCCTGTGTTCTGGCACCCTGTCCCTGTGTTCTGGCTAAAATCCCTGTGTTCTGGCACCGTGTCCCTGTGTTCTGGCTGCTGCATTTCACACCCTAGGCTTATACGCGGGTCAATACGTTTTCCCATATATTTTGGGCAAAAGTAGGGGGGGTCGGCTTATACACGGGTCGACTTATACCCGAGTATATACGGTACTTGCCTGTTTTCAATCCTCTGTCACTGTGCTGAGATGAAGTCACTCCTGCATGTGTGGGAATGACGTCACCCTGTACTAGCAAATCAAAACAACCGAAGACCAGCACCCAGAAGAACCTGGGTAGAAGATGCTGGGGAGGGAACTTGCAGGCATTGGACAACAGGCTCACCCTCACATTTTTTCAGTGCTTTCTGTGAAAGATACAGTAAGGTCCATATATAATTGGGCACAGGCACAATTTTCGTTTTTTTCAGGTATTTACCAAAACTTATTCAAGCTATAATTATATAATGGATATGGGCTGAAAGTGCACACTCTCAGGTTTAATTTGAGGGTATGCACATCTAAATCGGAGGAAGGGCATAGGAATTATAGCTCTTAAGAATAGCCTGCCCCCCCCCCCCCTTTTTCAAGGGACCAAAAGTAATTAGAGAATTGAATCAAAAGCGGTTTCATGGCCAGGTGTGGGCTACTTGTTAGATCAATTAAGCAGGTAAAAGGTCTGGAGTTGATTCTAAGCGTAGTATTTGCATTTGGAATCTATTGCTGTGATTCTACATCATGCATTCAAAGGAGCGGTCCATTCAAGTGAAACAGGCCATTGTAAGACTTCAAAAACGAAACAAACCCATCAGGGAGATAGCAGCAACATTAGGAGTGGCCAATCAACAGTTTGGTACATTCTGAGGAAAGAAGAACGCATTGGTGAGCTCAGCGACATAAAAAGGCCTGGGCATCCACAGAAGACAACAGCGGTGGATGATCGCAGGATCCGCTCTATGGTAAAGAAAAACCCATTCAAAACATCCAGACAAGTGACACTCTCCAGGAGTTGGACGTATCATTGTCAAAGTCTACAATCAAGAGAAGACTTCTCGAGAGCAAAGACAGAGGGTTCACCACAAGGTGCAAACCATTCATAAGCCTAAAGAATAGAAAAGCTAGATTAAAAACATCTAAAAAAAAAGCCAGAACAGTTCTGGAAAAGCATTCTTTGGACGGATGCAACAAAGATTAATCGGTACCAGAATGATGGGGGAAAAAGTGTATAGAAGGCTTGGAACACTTCATGGTCCAAAGCACACAATGTCATCTGTAAAACATGGTGGAGGTAGTGTGATGGCATAGGCATGCATGGCTTCCAGTGGCACTGGGTTATTAGTGTTTATTGATGATGTGACAGAAGCAGCCGGATGAATTCTGCAGTGTTTAGAGATACACGGTCAGCCCAGATTCAGCCAAATGCAGCAAAGTTGATTGGACGGCGCTTCACAGTACAGATGGACAAAGATCCAAAACACACCGCAAAAGAAACCCAGGAGCCTTTTAAGGAAAGGAAGTGGAATACTCCGCAATGGTTGAGTCAATCACCTGATCTCAATCCAACTGAGCATGCATTTCACTTTCTCAAGGCAAAAGTAAAGGCAGAAAGACCCATAAACAAAGTACAACTGAAGACCGCTGCAGTTAGAGCCTGGCAATGCATCAGAAAGGAGGAAACCCAGTCTTTGGTAATGTCCATGGGTTCCAGACTTCAGGCAGTCATTGCCAGTAAAGGATTCTCAACAAAATATTAAAAATGAACATTTATGATTATATTCATTTGTCCATATACAGCCCCTGAAAATGGGGGACGGTGTATAAAAATGGTTGCAGTTCCTAAAATTTGTACTTGATATTTATGTTCAACCCCTTGAATTAAAGTTGAAAGTCTGCAATTCAAATCCATTTGGATTGTTTTGTTTTAGTTTTATTCTGGTGGCATACAGAGCTAAAAGTATGAAAATTGTACCCGTGTCCAAATATATATGGACCTAACTGTAGCTTTTTTTTCAATGAAAAAAATAAATAAAGCAAACCCATTTTTTAAGTGCAATGAAAAATAATGCTATCATGACTTTATAATCTGATTAACCACTTGCCAACTGCCCTATAGCAGTTTTACTGCTACAGGGCGGTGACTGTGCGCAGGATCACACACACACACACACACATATATATATATATATACACACAAATAGTCAAAACGGCAGTCTTCCTATGTAAACAAGCAGTTTGCCAGTCTGTCAGTAGGGAAGGCATGGTTCCTGAAAAGCAGGGACATGGATCCAAGTCTTCCCCTAGTAAAAGCACCCACCACACAGTACACAAACACTGGCTAGGAACACAGTTAACCCTCTGATCGCCCCTGATGTTAACCCCTTCCAGCTAGTGTCATTAGTACAGTGACAGTGCATATTTTTAGCACTTATCACTGTATTAGTGTGTCTGGTTCCCAAAAAAAAAGTGTCAGTCCATGTTCGATTTGTCCGCCGCAATGTTGCAGTCCCGCTATAAGTCGCTGATCATCGCCATTACTAGTAAAAAATTAAATAATTAAAAAGTCCGCTTATTGGCATTTTTCTTACCAAAAATATATAGCAGAATACATACTGGTCCAAATTGATGAAGAGATTGAATTTTTTTTAATTTGAGTACAGTGTCGTACAACCGTGCAATTGTCGGTTAAAATAACGCAGTGCTGTATTGCAAAAAATGGCCTGGTCATAAAGGGGGGTAAATCTTCCAAAGATGAAGTGGCTAAATATAAACAACAGCTATATGTAAAAGTTAGGAGCCTATAGTCATATTCATAAACAAGCACCATTCCACATTAGTCTGCTGGATAAGAGGCAGAGTTTATTGGTTTTCTATGGTCCCGTCTACACAAGAAGGAACTTAAGAAATTCTGTACATTATTTACATATGATTATGTTCTCGGAAGGGGAGACTGTAGATTGCATATGTTACCTCTGATGTGGTCAGACACACAAAAAATAATTTTTCCATAAATCATCATAAATCTTTTGTGACCATTATGCAGTATGATTTGGAGAATAATATTGTCGCATTTGCATGCTAGTTATCAAAGCTCCTTTGGTTAGACTCAATGGTACAGAAAATCTTTTTCTTGAGAAACACAGCTCATAAAAACCATCTAAAACTGATCAACTTACAAGTAACTTTACATTTAATGTAAAGTTTCATTATACAAATACATACAATATTGATATATCTAATAGTTGTACTAGTTTAATCGCATGATATATCTCAATTTGACATACTGTCATCACTGCTCAGTTTGATGTAGAAAATTTTTTAGAATGTTGAACAAATATTCATCAGAAGTTACTTACATCTACAATCATTCGCACTGTAGGTAAGGTTGCTGTGAGGTTCTGAGCATGTGGAGGCCGGACAGTTACTGGAATGCAGCCAGCATATAAACACCCATAAAATGCTGCAATCAACTCAACTCCTGAAAAGAAAAAGACGGGTGGTGAAATAGCAAAAAAAAAAAAATCACACGTGAAATTACATGTTTATGATGTATGCGATTTGAACATCTCAAACTGTACTCGGATACTTGTTTGCTTAGACTTATGAGTTTTAGGCCTCATGCACACAGGACGTTTTTTGACTGTTTTTCAGCAGCTGTTTTCAGCTGCAGACATTTTTTTCTACAGTCAATAAACCCTCCATCATGTTATCCTATGTGTTCATGCACACACAGGCTGTTATCAACTGTTTTTAGCAGTGACGTTTTTGAGCTGTAAAAAAACCCCAAGAGCTGAGGGTTTTTTTGGACTGTTTTTAGCTGTAAAAACGTTCAAACACTTAAAAACGTCCAAAAACGCCCCAAAACGCTTAAAAAGTGAATCCAACATTTATGGACGTTTTAGACCAGTTGGAAAAAAAAAAAAAAAAAACGATGGCCCTTCAAAAACGCGAAAAAACGGCGGTAATATAACGCTGGTAAAAGCTGAAAACATCCCTGATAAGCTACTGACGTTTTTTGGCTGTTTTTTTAAAGTCCTGTGTGCATGAAGCCTTACTGTCTATTCAAAAGTCCAGAAGTGTGGAAAAGATTTCTGAAACAATTACTTGATTCTTAAAATGACATGAACATGACAACATGAAGATCTTTTTATCAATCTGATTTCTATTCTTTTCTTAATCTCTCTATTCCCTTGTCATACAATAATATGACTTGGACCAATATTCAGCAAGTGAAATCAGAAAACCTGCCATGCATACTTGTTCTGGCACAGCAATTTAAGACAGAGTATCAGTTGACATTTTCCAAATGTAGTCTGAAATGGCAGCCTAAGGGCTCGTTTACACTTACTTCAAAAAAGGGTGTTCAGATACGCTTTGTTAGGGCTCGTTTAAACTTGCTTTAGCTTCAACGCACATTAAAGCCCCATACTGCCTCAACAAGCTTTTATGATGTGTTTTTGAGGCTACGGTGGTGCTTGGATGAGGCTTCGGTGGTGCTTCAATGAGGCTCTTTTGAAGCTTTGTTGAAGCTTGGCCGATGCCCTGTGTGTTTGTTGATATCTCACCTGCAATTTCTCCAAAACAAAACAAAGCTAAAGCTGAATTACAGCCTCTGAAAAGCCACAGGTGCTTCAAGCGAGCTTCCAACAAGCTTTGTCATAGACTTCTATGGAGGCGTTGAAGAGGCTTTGAAGCATGGCTAAAGCTATATGGGGTATAATTTTTGATGCAAAGCTGAAGCGAAGCAAAGCCAACGCAAGGTGAAAACAGGACTGTAAGCCAACCATTTTATTTAGTGACAGGAGCTTTGACTGGCATTAAGAGAGCTTTAACAAAGCGTGCCTGACTCCCTGTTTTGAAGCAAGTGTAAACGAGCCCTTAAAGCTCTCTTAACGCCAGTCAAAGCTCCTGTCACTAAATAAAATTGTTAGCATACAGTCCTGTTTACACCTTGCGTTGGCTTTGTTTCAGCTTTGCGCCAAAAATTATACCCTATGTAGCTTTAGCTATGCTTCAAAGCCTCTTTAACGCCTCCATAAAAGTCTATGACAAAGCTTGTTTGAAGCCCGCTTGAAGCACCTGCAGCTTTTCAGAGGCTTTAATTCAGCTTCACTTTGTTATGGAGAAATTGCAGGTGAGGTGCCCCTCCCGCCATTTTACCGTTATCTCCGCTGCTTACCGGACCCGCCGGTAGCAGCGGAGACGACCTGGTCCGCTCCCCCCCTGCACTGGAAGCTGAGTGAGCGGAAGATGCCGCCCACTCAGCTCCATAGCATTGCAGGGCAGAAGCGACGTCACAAGTCACTTACGCCCAATGCTCAAAGGAGACATTTTTTTTTCACTGTCATTTTTTTATTATTATTATTGCATTAAAGTGTAAATATGAGATCTGAGGTCTTTTTGACCCCAGATTTCATATTTAAGAGGTCCTGGCATGCTTTTTTTCTATTTATGCAAGATAAAGGAAAACCTGCAAACATGGCCTGTTGGGGGTACTTGAGGACTGAGGCTGAGAACCAATGGTGTAAATGATTACATGGGAGAAGGGGAACCAAAAAACCAATGATGCAAGGAGAACCTGCGCTGGAGACTAGGGGATGGGCAAGAGCTGGAAGTGATTTGAATGATGCTGTCTCTCAGACTAAGGACATGTAGCAGCAGAGAAAAGCACTGTGGGTGAAATCTCTCTATTGAAGCAAAAGCTATTTTTAATGCTATCTTTCAACGGGCTATGCTTTTTTTTTTTTTTGCACTGTTTTACTATCAGTACAGGAAGGGGATTTTACAGTAAATTAAGCCATAGTAAGACAGTAAAAATAAAATTGAATTCCCTGACTCCATTCAAGAGGATCTGTGCAGAAGGCCCCTCTAGAAAGGCCATGATCTATGATATATATCAGGTCCTGGCTACTATAACAGTGTAACCATTTACCTAAACATTCTTATATGTTGAAATGGGAAGCACCGTTAGGCCGTGAACTCTTCATAGAGGTCGGGCGGGTTCTTTGGTCACATGCCCATAAAAGCTACATGTGCACAGTTTTCAGGGAAAGTGCTTATAAGATTTTGTTCCTGTAGTATCATACCCCTGAGTTTGTACATACTATTTTTCCTTCTGTTTTCCAAAAGATGCTGGAGATGTGAATCGGTGGTGGGATCTCTGGTTCACATTTTTTGGACGTGTGCAAAAATTATACCTTTTTGGTAGGAGGTTAACTCACTCCTTTCTAAGGTAGTTAACAGACTTGTTCACCTACACCCCCTGATGTATCTTTTGGGCCTTCCTGTGTGGGATCTAAGGAAAAAGCTTAAAAAATTGAAGACGCGCATTCTCACAGTGGCTAGATGTTTAATTACTGCTCGGTGCTGCTCAGTGGAAACAGACACCCCCCCCCCCCCCGCCCCAACGGGCTAGAGAAGCAAGAGCCATGCAATACCTTACAGCTAGATTGTACAATATCCTAGCTAAATTTACTGCTATTTGGGATGATTACTTAGCCCTTAATGCTCCATAATTATCTTGGGCTATGGCACACCAAGTGGCTTCTTTTTCCTCTCTCCCTAGAGTCTGGTACCCCATCTCTTTTGTCTATCCTCAATGCTTTTGAAATATTTTAGTGCTCTTATTTACCAAGTTACTGCATTGTATTGATATCATACTTTACGGGGTGTTTTTTTTTTTTTTTTGTCTTGGTATTGCATATTTTAGTATGGGCTGGCCCGCTTTGGGCTACCTGCTGTGGCTTTGGAGGGGGTCACCTCAATGGCCATTTTCATTAAATGAGAAGCAGTGTTCAACTACTCTAAGTTTTGTCACCTGTACAATTTTATACTGCAGTGATTTATGGTACTTATTGTATAGCTTTCTGAATTTTCTTTTTACTTTTCTTTGAATAAACAGTCACAAAAAAAAAAAAAAAAAAAAAAAAGATGGAATTAAAACACGGCACAATTATTTCATTACAATTTATGGCATTAACAGTTATTTTTAACTGGTAGTATACCTTGATACTGTAAATAGATTTGACTGTTTATGTCAGGAACACATTTTTCACCATCTGTGCCACAAAACCGTCCAGATTTCCAGAAGGTTTTGTTATGTGTTCCTAGACCTGTGGCTGTCAAGTTGAGAGATTTAGGGGGTTCCAAATGCAGCCCATAATCTTATGAAAGGGTCACACATAGTATTCAGTATATGTAATGCTAGAATTGACTGACAGACTGCAAAATTACTAAAGAAAATGGTCAAAAACTATGGACATTCTATAGACTGAGACATGCTGTAGGAGACAGAGGCCTGGGAACATGTTACATGAGACTTCTAGAGATCACCGCTAATGCTTACTGGTGACTATTTCATAATAATTAATATAGTCTATTTTATTTTTTAATATAGTTTATTTTATGGTAAAATAATCCAGAATCTAGTTACTTACCGGGAGGATACAGAAGCACCACATTATCCCCAACATTGAGATGCCCTTTCTCCACCAAAGCTGCAGCTATCTTTTCTGCTTTCTTGTGTAACTGCAGACAGGAAGCTGTACAAATAGCTGTTCCCTGGTAGCAAAGAAAATAATATCAGAATACCCAGCAGAAGTCTCCATTAATGAAGTTTGCTGTGTACTATCAATTTAGCTGCAGTACATTTCAACAACCTAAACATTTTAGTTTTTACCTTCTGAACAGATATTAACATCACAATGAGTAAAAGATGCACATGGTGTACCTTGGCATTAAGCAGTATAAAGAGAATGTGCTCAGGTGTTGTCTGTGCTCTCCACTGAAGGATCTCAGTCAGGTACTGATGCTGCAAGTTGAACAGTTACATATTAGAAGACACGTTTAAATGAGAACAGTTCACCACTGGTAAGTAGAATCACTAGTGCTAGTTTAAAAAAAAAACTGCTAAACTTCAGCTTTAAGTGTAGTAAAGACAGGGAAACTAACCTGGCTCTGCTGAGCAGGCGTGTGTAAATCTCATTTATCAATAGACATAAGTACAAATCCTTCTTTGGCAGGTTGGCAAATAAAACAGCTACCATTCATGTATTTCATCTGTTTATTTGGCTGTTTGCCTGGAGCTCATTTTTTTAGAATTAAAGTGCATCTATACTTAAAATGTATATATATCAGCTTACCACTTCTTAGAGGAGGTGGCTGCACTTGCGCCTTTGTACATATGAAGGCAGCCATGATTGCTACACAAGCGAGACTTAAAGCACGTCTACCTTTGTTCATCTCCATTAAAAGCAGGCAAAGAAACAGCTTATTTACAAAAGGAAGATAAAATTGCTTTATATTTTCAATTTAACTCACAGGAAGGCTCCGTTCACATCTAGGCGTTGCTATTTTTGGGCGTATTTTCTGGCGTTTTTGCAGAGTTTTTGTGCAGGCATTTTGAGTTGGTAAGTGACCAATGGAAAAACAGTATAACACCTGTGATCTGCCAAAAAGAAGCTCATGTACTTTTTTGAGCAAAGGGGGTTTTGCTTAAGGCGACAAAACACTCAGATATAAACAGGGACCATTGAAATGAATACAATTTTGTCTTGTTGGGCGTTTTTAGAGCTGAGGCTTAGAGCAGAAAATTGCCCAAAACCGCCTAGATGAGAACGGAGCCTTCGCAACAAAGATAAAGCATTTCAGGCAAGATCACAGGTATTTTCTGTACTTGCTGAAATTGCTCTTAAACAAAAGAAAATAAATACAGCCACCACATGTAAGGAAATCAAAAGAACTACTTGCCAGACAGTTCAAAATGTGCTGCATACACTTTAGTAGTCCCTACAGTAGGAATCATTTATGTGCAGGCCTGACCCTGTTTAACACTCAAAGGGGTCAATTCACCAACTATATCACACAGGATATCTTTCCTCAAAAAAATCACTAGCTTCAGACTGCCAATACAAACACACACAGATAGATAGATAGATAGATAGATAGATAGATAGATAGAGTTCAGAATAATACTTGTCAATAACTAGTATGCTAGCTACTATGTGCTAATAGTTTTTAGGACTAACTCCATGCAGCACAGTCCTAAATTATGAATTAAGATGACAAAGAGTGACAGTGCATGATGACACCTAATCAAGATGGTTGTTGTCAGTGTTATGGTGTGTAAAAAGCCGGTCATACATTGATCAAATTTCAATCCATGTATTGGCAGGGTGGCTGTAGAGGAGTCAATCTGTTGGAAAATGTCCCCTCGATCAGCACTGCCGGCGGTGATCAGTGTGTTCTGATGGCAGGGAAGTTCCCACTGTCAGAATACAAAGGCTCAGCAGGGAGGATTCCCCTATCCACCTCGAATGTGTGGATGGGGAAATCGAGTCATTTTTTTTTTTCCTCGTTCAACCTATTGGTTGAACAAGAAACAAAGAATCATCTATGGGCTGACAAAGGATTGCAATGGTATTGCTATATTATAGGTAGGAGAGGTTTAAAAAGTTTCTCCTCACAGGGAAAATACAATGCATTTCGGAAAGTAAATTTTTTAGTTGACATGTCACGGTTTAGCTTATTTGTTATGTGACTTTCACATTTTTACATGCTTACACGTTTATTTTATTTTTTTTCTTATCATATTGGTTGTAGAGATCTGTAGATTAGCCACCAGAGGCAAGATAGATGAGCCTATCTCCAAGATAAGATGTCAGAAACACAGGTAGTGCATTGTTTTCAAGGAAATGGTTGACACAATAGATTGCATTGTGAGAAGAAGCAGCAAAGAACCACTGCTGTGTAGGAATGCAAAACAGGGAGCAGTGCCTGTGTTTGTAATGGGCAAATACGGCTGTTCCCAAGTATCTATAAAAGCACAAATTATACATAGAAATAAGGTTAAAAAAAGAACACGCATTAATAAGATTAGCTACATCAAGCTGATCTATTTCACGTTTATCTAAAAAAATAAAAAATAAAAAAAAAATCTAAATCCATACTACTACACATTATCTTTTACTCACGAGATTTAGTTACCTTTTTTGCCATGTCATTTTCTTCGATCTGTCCAAGGTCCCTCCCCGATGCTTGAGCTATTCTCTTTCCTGCAACCAGATTACCAACCATAACAGAGGCGGGGCCAACTCCTTCGGGGCAGAGAAGATATGAGGAAGCCAAGGTTAGTGCCTCTTTAAATCATAACAAAATTGCTGTTTTTGGCGTAACACCAAACATGAAAAATCAAAATTAATACTTTAATTATGAAGAACCAATGTACTGCAATATTAAAAGAAACAGTCAATAATGGGTAATGGAAATAATCTTGACCTTGAAATGAATGGGCTGTCCAAAATGCAAAAAATGTGCATATGCACAACTCCTGCTGGCACACTGCAGTTTTGTGAATAGGGGCTAAACAATGCAACCGTGTCTCTCAGGGATAGCGGTTTGCCCAGCATGATCTCCCAGGAAAGGAGAAGGGAAGGCTTCACAAGCCTCCACAAAAAGATTAATCTTCTGCCTCCACACAGTGCAGATAGCAGACACCCATACAACTTATCAAAAAGGGTTGCTAGATCACATAAATAAAAACTAAAGTCTTTTATAAGTTATAGTTTTGCTTTCTTGCACATCCTG
Organism: Glandirana rugosa; assembly: GCA_018402905.1. Classification (NCBI taxonomy): domain Eukaryota; kingdom Metazoa; phylum Chordata; class Amphibia; order Anura; family Ranidae; genus Glandirana; species Glandirana rugosa. Next base: position 365,959 of record BLSH010460227.1, on the reverse strand, counting down.
CATTGTGTCCAGTGGCGGCCAATCCATACAGGGCGCAGGGGGCGCTGCCCCCCTAATCCATGCGACTGGCCCCTAATCTACATGCTGTGCGCCGGATGCATGGATTCTAATGGGGATTTTTTTTTTTTTTTTTAGAAACACATGATTAATTGGCTTCAAAAAAGGATGGGCTCAGGGTGCAGAGCACGGCACCCTGAGCCCACCCAGTTGTGTGAGAATAGCAAATTAATATTTGCTATAGTCTTCCTGATTTTCCTCCTGGCTAATCAGGAGGCTGGTACTGAGAACCGATTGGCCGGGAGGAGAAGCAATCGTATTGGCTGCAGCACCAAGGGAAGCCGCCATGAAGTCCAAGATGCAGGGTGAAGCCGCCGAGAAGGAGGAGACGCAGGAAGGAGCCAATGCTGCCCGCGACCTAGATGGGGTAAGTGCCGGGTTGACCGATCGACAAGGGGATGTTGACAGGATGGCTTGTTTGCCCCCCCCCCCCCAAAATATACAGCCCCAGCCGCCTGATTATGTCTCTTTTTAGAGTTTAGCTGTGGCAAAAAAATTAGAAAGCCTAAGAGCGGGCTTCAAATCCTGCAAATAATTCCTATTTTACAGTGAATACAAGTAAATACCTGGACAAACAGCTTAGAGATGTAAAGCTGGGGTGGTCACTTATTATCATGAAAAGGCAAGGTCTAGCTGTCTGGGAGCCCTGCACCCCTCAGCAATGATGTAATACTTTAATTTGTTGGGTGTGGGGCTCCCAGAAAAGCAGACTTTACAGTTTCATGAAAAATTCTCTTTAAAGTTTAAGTAAATCCTACCAAAGCACTTCCTTTATTCACTCCCTTTCAGTCTGTTTAATAAAACATTGGAAGCATTTTGGTATATCTGACAGCCTCAAAAAAGTTCAGAACTGTCCAGTATCTAGTACTTGTAGTACAGAATGATTAGCCTTTATGTTGTAGAGATGTGTGAGTGGGAGAGATTGAGTAGTTTAGCAAAAGACACTGGTCAGAGCTGACACCACTTAGTCCACAAAAGTGCTCTGTGCTGACAGCCCACAACAGGTGTTTTTCTGTACAGTACTTGCATTGTCTTTAAAGAGATAAAACAAGCATTAATGTGCATGTATTGCAGAGATGTACTGCATATTTTTGTTTTGTCTTGACATTAGCTTTAAAGTATAACTAAAGGCAAAATTTTTTTTTTAGTTTTAGATAGAATGCAGAAGGTTCAGAACACTTGTCAGTTTTTATTATTGTCTGTGGCCCCGTTAAGGAGATAAGATTCACTCTATTTGTCCTGTTTACCATTATCATTGAAAGTGAAAGTAAAGAAAATCCCAAATTTTGGGTTGTCCCCAGAAAAGTAATAGAGGGGAAATCTTGTAATGGGGAAACTAGTTCTGGTGACCTGGTGGTCCCCAAGAAATTCCCTTAATTTGCAGGAATTTCCTCTCACTTCCTGTTTGGCTATGGGACAGGATGTAAAGGTAAACCTCTGCAATGGGACACAGATGGTAAAAAAAAAAAAAAAAAAATTAACAGCGGTTATAACCCTCTCTAGCTCTATCCAAAATTAAAAAAAAAAAAAAAAAAAGGTTTTGCCTATAGTTCTACATTAAGAATAATAGTGCACTGTGCCTATGCTGGAGTTCACTGACCCTATAGTAACTGCACACTTGCCTGTTTCATTTAATTTAATCTTGGCCTTGCAGACCAGAATCTGACTAGTTGTGATAAGCTTTTTTAGCATCTTTCAGATGCTAATAACACATATTATGCTTACCTGGCTGCTTTTGCCGTGGCTTTGGCAAATTAGTTACACATGTGTGAGGACACATGAGGATGTTACATGGGTGTAAGGTGCCTTCCAGAAAGTGCTGTTTAGTTTGGGATAAGTGGATTCCTCCAAGTGGAGTTTTTGGCAATGTGTTAGCAGGAACAAGAGCAAGACAGTACACTCCAGCTTGGTGGATACTATCGATGGCCTAGAATACAAGAACAACAATGAATGAATAATGACAAATATCTACAAAAAGCATTTAAAGATAAAGGTGTCAGAGTATTAAAATGAACACA
>BLSH010460227.1:326650-363874 GCA_018402905.1 Glandirana rugosa | reverse complement strand
GGTTATAACCCTCTCTAGCTCTATCCAAAATTAAAAAAAAAAGGGCTTTGCCTATAGTTCTACATTAAGAATAATAGTGCACTGTGCCTATGCTGGAGTTCACTGACCCTATAGTAACTGCACACTTGCCTGTTTCATTTAATTTAATCTTGGCCTTGCAGACCAGAATCTGACTAGTTGTGATAAGCTTTTTTAGCATCTTTCAGATGCTAATAACACATATTATGCTTACCTGGCTGCTTTTGCCGTGGCTTTGGCAAATTAGTTACACATGTGTGAGGACACATGAGGATGTTACATGGGTGTAAGGTGCCTTCCAGAAAGTGCTGTTTAGTTTGGGATAAGTGGATTCCTCCAAGTGGAGTTTTTGGCAATGTGTTAGCAGGAACAAGAGCAAGACAGTACACTCCAGCTTGGTGGATACTATCGATGGCCTAGAATACAAGAACAACAATGAATGAATAATGACAAATATCTACAAAAAGCATTTAAAGATAAAGGTGTCAGAGTATTAAAATGAACACAGTAAGTTCAGTTTCCTGCTTAGTGCTTCTGTGGCCCTGATTTCCTCCACATATCAGAGAACAGTAATCATGTCTGAAGAATCTTAAGTCTGGTACACACTATTCATTTTTTTCTGTTCATCCCAGCAGGTCGGGCCGCTATACTAAGTATGGGAAGTTAGTATAGCGATCTCTCCCGCTGAGCTGTTGTGTTCTGACAGGGTGACGCAACCCCGCCCCCCCCCCCACCCTGTGCCATAACACAATGTCCATTGCCTCTTTGTGATGCTTGTGTATCCAAAACCCCAATACCCTACACAAACCCCAAAGAAGCTCAGTAAAAACAAACCACTGAAAGGCAACCAATTCCAGGACACCTGCCATAAACAGTGCCAACTGTCTGTATTCACATAGGCTAATACATGGCCACAAGTTCATATTGTCAAATCCAAACAGCTGGTCATTGTTGCAGGCTGTATGGCTAGCAACATGGATTGATGAAAGTATCTTATAACTGTACATATCTTCCATTTTCACACCTAATCAAGTGAGTCAAGAGTTAATTTAACTTGATATATATATATAAAATAAATCGATCATCAAATTTTATTTAATGTGATCTAATCTTCCAACACATTATTAGTTACTCTCCAGAACCCTTCCCACCCTCTGGAACTCCCAATCTGTCCAGTTATCTGCTACCCTGTCCCCCTTTTTTTTAGGCTATCCCTAACAATTAATTTATTTAGAGAAGCCTAGCCCTGTCGCCACCTAAAAACTGCATGTCTACTGCCTTCATCAGCTCATCTCCTACAGCTACTGTATTACCTTTTGTATCACCTACCCCTCTTCTTGTAAGCTCCTTGAGCAGGGATCTCCTAATCCTTCTGTATTGAGCTGTATTGTAACTGTACTGTCTCACTTTATATTGTAAAGTGCTGTGCAAACTTGTTGGCGCTATATAAATCCTGTATAATAATAATATTTTTTTTTTCTGGGGAAGGCATAGTGATTTTCCAAATTAAATCTTTATTAGCAAAATATGAAATATGGCATACTAACGTTTCTCCTTTTCAGCCAGCAGATGGTGCTTAAGGGCCTGTAGGAACAAGTTTTTTTTTTGCTTAGGTCAATGGCAGCAGTTTGACAAAGTTTCAGATGCTTCAGAATTCAATGACAGCTGAATTTGACCTACATTGATCCCCTTCTTACTTGCATTAAGCAAGTGGTTTGCATTCCCAAAGGCTTGTATAGAATGCAAAGGAAAACTTGTTGATACAGGACCTCATGCTCCTTTTCATGTTTTACAGACTCTCCATTTGTTCTATTGATGGAAATCTGTTTACAGGACCCACTAGTTCAAGCTAAAATTTAAACACACTAATGAACACCTCCTATTTGTCTTGTAGCTCAGTCTAAAGTTTCACTCAGGCAGAAGCAGGACAAAAGGTAAAATGTTACTGCTATGCTGTCCCTATAGCCAATCTACAGTGTTCGGGCAACTGTTACTATGCTTTAAAAGTTTACTTTAAGTTTATTTAATGTTTTTGTAAAATGAATATTGTGTGTGTGTGTGTATGTATGTATATATATATATATATATATATATATATATATATATATATACACACCCACATACATACACACTCACACATACACACAGTATCTCACAAAAGTGAGCACACCCCTCACATTTTTGTAAATATCTTTACATGTGACAACACTGAGGAAATGGCACTTTGCTACAATGTAAAGTAGTGAGTGTATAGCTTGTATAACAGTGTAAATTTGCTGTCCCCTCAAAATAACTCCACACAGCCATGAATGTCTAAACCGCTAGCAGCAAAAGTGAGTACACCCCTAAGTGAAAATGTCCAAATTGGGCCCAAAAGTGTCAATATGTTGTGTGGCCACCATTATTTTCCAGCACTGCCTTAACCCTCTTGGGCATGGAGTTTACAAGAGCTTCACAGGTTGCCACTGGAGTCCTCTTCCACTCCTCCATGACAACATCAAGGAGCTGGTGGATGCTAGAGACCTTGCGCTCCTTCACCTTCCATTTGAGGATGCCCACAGATGCTCAACAGGGTTTACGTCTGGAGACATGCTTGGCCAGTCCATCACCTTTACCCTCAGGTTCTTTAGAAAGGTAGTGGTCATCTTGGAGGTGTGTTTGGGGTCTTTATGTTGGAATACTGCCCTGTGGCCCAGTCTCTGAAGAGAGGGGATCATGCTCTTCTGCTTCAGTATGTCATAGTACATGTTGGCATTCATGATTCCTTCAATGAACTGTAGCTCCCCAGTGCCGGCAGCACTCATGCAGCCCCAGACCATGACACTCCCACCACCATGCTTGACTGTAGGAAAGACACATTTGCCTTTGTACGCCTCAAAAAAGAGAACCACTGCCTCCACCTATAACTGGTCTCTGAAGTAAGGAGCATTGGAGGGCAGCATATAGACAAACAGCCAAGGAATAAATCCAAGGAAAAACCAAGCTCACTTACCGACCAGCTTGCGACCATCCAAATTGACCTGTCTAACAGTCTTTGTACGCCTCACCTGGTTGCTGCCACACACGCTTGACACCATCTGAACCAAATAAGTTTATCTTGGTCTCATCAGACTAAGACCTTGTAACACTGAGTCACATGACACCGGGGAGGGAAAATGGCTAATTGGGCCCAATTTGGACAGTTTAACTTAGGGGTGTACTCACTATTGTTACCAGCAATTAAGACAGTAATGACTCACAGACTGACTGCCCACATAACGACATACTCACCTGATTACACGCCAGCCCAATACTTGCTCCACCACACGTACATACCACAATCAGCCTACAAACGGTCCCTCACCCTTCACCTCATCAATGCGGCCAAAATGGGCATACCGCTCCACTGGAAACAAACATCTCCCCCCACTATTGCCGAATGGCTAAAAAGGTTTAGCCAAATTGCCGAAATGGAAGACCTAATTTACCAATCTAAAGACAAAGCTGCCAAATTTCACAAAATTTGAGCCTGTTGGAGGCATTTCACAAGTTCGGACGAGTTTCGAACACTCATCGCACAATAACTATTACCTTGCAAGAGAAACGGCAGGAGACCAACCTGATCATAAAAGACCCTCTATAAACCTCAGATACCACCACCTATCCCCTCACCATCTTGTTATACCTGTCCCTTTCACCTCTTCATAAAACCTAATACCAACCACTGTTAAGCATTGGAGGCAGACCATCTGTACTAATTCAGAAACACACGCAGGATCAAAGAGGTTTTAAATGTGCAAACACTACACCCTGACCCACTCGCAGGAAGTTCCCGATTGGGGTGAGTGGGATTTCAGGGGCAACATCTGCGGTCTGATGCCTGTGCATTGCTCGCCTTCGAGCCTGCCTAGGTTTCCTCACCAGGCTCAAGTTGCCAAAATAATCCCAATCAACCTTTCGAATTGACCTGAGGAGAAACCACAACGCCATGGGTGTTATGAAGAGTTTGTTTAGTCCGTTTAGTCTTTCTCCTATAGTGTATTCAATTTCTGGATATCAAATCACTTTAGAAAACTCACAGCTTGTTGGTAAACTTATTTCTCTTTTTTCGCTTTGATTTCATGCTTCCTGTATAACATGTAAAAAATTTAATAAAAATCATTTGGAAAAAGAAAAAAAAAAATAAACGACATTAATGACTGTGTGGAGTTATTTTGAGGGGACAGCAAATTTACACTGTTATACAAGCTGTACACTCACTACTTTACATTGTAGCAAAGTGTAATTTCTTCAGTGTCACATAAAAAGATATAATAAAATATTTACAAAAATGTGAAGGGTGTACTCAGTTTTGCATAAACACAAATTAATTGTGGTTTTGTGACATTTTAATAGTGAAAAAAAAAATAAAAAACTACATTCATAAAATATTGTTACATTATTTACCTGCAGAACACGACTCATCCACTGGAACGAATCCTCTTCAGAGGCATCAGGTCGCTGCTCTGCTACCACCACAATCCTTTCATCATAGAAAACAGTGACGGAGAACACAGCAATCCTGAAATGACAGGAAAAACAAGAATTCAGTACCCTCAGTAAGATCCTTAATTTACTATGTTAACTGGTAGATGCCATAAGAGGTCAATCACCTTTTGTTGTACTATATGCAATGTTAACCTAGCATGGGAGCTTGTCTCCTAAGTTCCTTTCCATTTTCTGTTTTTACAGTAAAACATGGCCAAAAACATTCAAGTGGGTGGTCTGATTAAGGTCTCTGTAGAAACCCAGAGCTGGTTTGATACAGACTTCTTTGAAGGCCCGAGGAGTGCAATTCCTGTATGTTAATTCAAAGGCTTGAATATTTTACTGACATGATCCAAAACATACTGTATATGCAAATTGGGGGTTCCGACCTCACTAGGTGTATGCTTGTTCCTGATAAGTGACTTCTTAGGTATTTAAGCCAGAGGCCCATTTCTCTCTTTTTAGAGGTTATTCCTTAAAGTGAAACTTAAAGAGGAAGTAAGATTGGGTTTACTTCCTCTGTATTCCCCTGCAAAGTAGATGCATAAACACCAGATTTTTTTGGGTACTTTCGCCCCGGTCACCTTAGGCGATCGGAAGTGGAAGGTCTCCTTCCCCCTCCCTCCTGAAGCCTTCTGGGACACAAGACAGGTCCTAGAAGGCTTCGGGACCAATCACAAAGCGCAGCGCTGCTCGCGCATGTGCAGTGTACGCCCGGCAGTGAAGCCGCGGCCGGGTGCCCACAGTAGCAATGCCGGTGCCGCGGAGGGGAGGGGGAGAGGAGCAAGGCTCCGTGCGGCTCCATCGCTGGACCGGGAGACAGGTGAGTGTCTGTTAACAGTCAGCAGCTACACTTTTTGTAGCTGCTGACTTTTAATAAACATAAGGAAAGGGTGGAACTCCGCTTTAAGTACAATAAAATTATAATGTATGACAGTCTACACAAGTACCAAACCCAGTTACTATGTGATGTACAAGCAAAAAAATTTTGTTTACCATCCCTTAACCCAATCCCTATTTATTTATCTCTTATATGCAGCTCACAGTGGGAGGGTTTCAGCAACAGTCAGAGCAGTCAATCTAGAAAGCAGTGTGCAGGACTAGGTTGTAGTTTGTGCTGATTGATAAGCTACAGGCCTTTCAATTAGCAGTGACAATACTGATAGCCACAACTCCTGCAATATTTTTTCATTCCACTGTAGTGCAAGCAAGCTCAGAGTCATTAGAGTGTCAACTCTGCATTAGTAGCAATGCAGCACTGTTGCCATCACAGGAAGCTGCATTACCAGCAGGCTCAACAAGTATTTGTAGGACTTTGCAGAGGGCTAAGGGATAACGGAAAGTGCAGATGTGCTTATAATTAAATTCTGCATCACATATTTTTATTTTAATGGGAGGCCATAGTTTTATTCTAAGTCTGTGGTGTTGGAAGCTCTTGCTATAATAGTGCCCTACACTTTATTCCACACTTGCCTGCTAGAGCACCCTCCTCCCATGCTGGCAGGTCTAGGCTCACAGTCTCTCCTCTTCGGGTTTACGTGTCTCTTCTGCCAAAAAACACTCTACCCAGGGCTGGTGCAAGGATTTTTGACACCCTAGGCATAACCTCATTTGGCCCCACCCCTGACTGCACCACTCCTTTGCCCTGCCCATGTGACAGGAGGCGGCGCTATACAGGAAGCATCGGCTCTGCTTCCTCTAGCGCTGGCTCCAGTGCTGCGCCTCTAATTATACTACCACTTGGACAGAGCAGCTGCCTGAGACTGAGTTAGTTACATGCTGCAGCCTGCAGAGCATGCAGACGGGGAGGGAAATCAGGGGCCAGGCGCCCCTAGGCAGTAGTACAACCTAGGTGGCTATCTAGTTTGCCTAGTGGTAGCACCGGCCCTGACTCTACCTCCTAGCAATATTATTTCATAAATTTGACAAGCAGAACTGCCCCCTGACCATGTCAGCATATTACAGCAGTTAACATAACACTAAGGGGTTGATTTACTAAAACTGGAGAGTACAAACTATGATGCAGTTCTGCATAGAAATAAGCTTCCAGGTTTTTTTTTTTGTCAAAGCTTAATTGAACAAGCTGAAGTTAGAAGCGGATTGGCTACTAAGGATGGGCTCAGGCTTGTTCGGGAACGTGCCCGAGCCCGCCAGCAAGTGAACCCTACACTGTGCTAATAACAGGCAGTGAGACATTCTCCGATCGCTGCAGCTGTGCATTAGGGAAATGTCTCACTGCCTGTGATTAGCGCAGCGCAGGGTTCACTTCCTGGCAGGCTCGGGCATGTTCCCGAACAAGCCCGAGCCAATCCTTATTGGCTACCATGCACAGCAGAACCAGATTTTACACTCTCCAGTTTTAGTAAAACCCCCATGTATTATACAACAGGAAACATTATATCTGCTGCTAACCTACCATAAACTTTACGTTATATTAAACAATTGAACATTTTTTTCCCTCAATGTGCACACAGATATGCAAGATGTAATCTCAGCAAAATAACTTCCAAAAAACAATAAACACAGATGTTCAAAAAAGTAATAGGTGAGGTTTTGACATTTAAGGGATGTCTGCTGTAATGGAAAAATGATTTTCTACATTTTATCCATCTATTATGTTTTGCAAAATAACTTGGTTCACTGCCATGCATTTTAACGTACACAGGCCTATTCCCAATTAAAAAAAAAAAATTGGACAGTCCCCGAGCTATTGTTTTAGAAGATGGGATAAAGCCAACGTGCACACACGGTTTAACGATACAGACTACACTTGCTGCAGTAATTTTAGTTAAAAGGGCAATCTTTAGTGGCCACAATTTAGGTAGGCTGCTGGCAGGATTGTAGGGATGGTAAAATTATACATTTTAAAACGTAACATGATTTGATGGAATAACTACAAGATAAACACCATTACCTTCCTCTGTACAAGGTTTTAAATGACTCCACGGCCAAAGCAGTTGCTACAATGTCATCCGCATTGTGCCGCCGTCCGCTCACCATCAGAGTCCCATCCATTTTTCCTACTACAAACACAAGGCTTCCCTGTAAAAACACAGAGCTAATTATTATCCTATGTTTAGTCTGCAAACATGAGAGAGCCTAGGATGACATCAGTCAGTCCAGCTGTTGATATCAGTGGAGCTTTATGGTGAGTAATGGAAATAACGAAGATAACATTTGTAAATAAACAGAAATATAACAATTTGTGTAGAGGAGTTCCACCTATAAGCAAGGCAAGAGCCTTGTATCAGTTTGCTCCCTCTAGTGGTGGCATGAGGTTTGTTTCTCTTGGCCTCTCTGGTGCCCTTTTCTCTTATGGGCACTGATAAACCATGTTGCTTAGCATGCAAAACAGTCATTTGTGTGGTTGACCTTAGAAGATCAATGGGAAGCACTACAGACAAACATGCAAAATGTTGCTCATTTACTGTAGTGCAACTCCACTACATCAGCTCTTGTTGTAGAGGAGCAGTAAGGGGCTACTGAATACTGCACTAATATAAAAAAACTTCAAAAATAATAGTTATGGTCATGTGACACTTCATTCATGTCTGCTTTGGCAAATGGACTCTGCAGCAAAAAGCTGATTCCAAACCAGGCATTTCACACAAATGCCTAAATAGTTAGATAAAATTGTACTTGTGAGGAGATCTAAAATAAGCACATTGCTACAGTGAGACCCAAAGAGTAGTTGGATGAAGAGCAGATTTGGGTACCCAGAAGCAATTTTGGCACTCCAGACATAATTTATATGACATTCGTTCTGTTGGTTTTTACGATTTCTAGTTACCACCTTAGAACTAGAACAAGCCAATTACATTGGCCCTTGCTGCCACTTGGAGCCATAGCCCGAAAATGCTGAACAGCAATGATTTAACAGTTTTGCTGTTCCGGGTGATTGGAAACAGCGGGAGCCAATCAGCGGGTCCAGCGAACCCGATGTCCACCGGTACCCACCGATCGTTCCCGAGAAAGGCAGAACGGCGGTCTGCCTATGTAACAAGGCAGACTGCCATTCTGTGACAACCGAAGACAGAGATCCTGTGTTTCTGCTAAACAGGAACACAGATCTCTGTCTTCCCAAAGTTAAAACACCCCCCACACAGTTAGAAAGCACTCCCTAGGGACACATTTAACCCTTTGATCGCCCCTGGTAACCCCTTCCCTGCCAGTGTCATTAGTACAGTGACAGTGCATATTTTTTTAGCACTGCTGAATTAGTGTCACTGGTCCCCAAAAAAAAGTGTCAAAAGTGTCAGGTGTCTGATTTGTCCACCGTAATATCACAGTCCCACTATAAGTCGCTGATTGCCGCCATTACAAGTAAAAAATAAAATTAAAAAAAAATGTCCCATAGTTTGTAGACACTATAACTTTTGCGCAAACCAATCAATATACGCTTATTGGGATTTTTTTACCAAAAATATGTAGCAGAATACATACTGACCTAAATTGATGAAAAAATTATTTTTTTTACTTTTTTTATTGGATGTGTTTTATAGCAGAAAGTAAAAAGTATTGTTTTTTTTCCTCAAAATTGATGGGTTTGTTTATAGCGCAACAAAATAAAACTGCTGAGGTGATCAAATACCACCAAAAGAAAGCTCTATTTGTGGGGGGAAAAAAAGGACATCAATTTTATTTGTGTACAGTGTTGCAGCCACGCAAAATAACGCAGTGTCGTATCGCAAAAATGGCCTGGTCATGAAGGGGGTAAACTTTCTGGAGCTGAAGTGGTTAAAGCAGAACAAAGCCTAATGGAAGGTTTGCATGTATACAGTTCTTACATATTTACTACAGACCATAGCAATAATAGAGATCCCACTACTTACAGGTCCTACAAAGCCCAGTAATCCAGTCCTTGTGAAAGGAGTGTCCCCAACGGGGGTCCCAGTGGCACTAACTGGTAAGACCTGGAGAAAAGAACACAAAACCATGGAGGACCATACAGATTTCTATAGCAATAATATTAATTGCAAAACATGTATATTTTTTCTGTAGGGTGCCAACAGACATCTCTATCATACTTGGAAAACTGGTCTATGTCTGTGCAGTCAGGCCAGTCTATCAGCTTCCTTAAGGCAACCATAGACAGATCAAAATTTCGATTCATCTATATGGGCAGGCTGGTTGTACTCAAGTTGATCTCAGGTTGACTCCAGTACAGCCAGCCAGGTTATTTTTGTACGATTACTGCTGCTAGTTATAGCCAACAGCAGTAATCATTGTATTCTGACGGTGGGGAAACCTCCTGCTGTCAGAATACAACAGCCCAGCGGGAGGGATTCCCCCATCAACACTGACTGTGCTGATGGGATAATTGAGAGATTTTCTTTCATTCAACTCGTGGCTGAAGGAAAGAAAATTTCCTAAAGTATGGTCACAAACCAAATGTTTTTCCGTTCAACCCAGCAGGTTGAATGAAAAAAACTGTCAGCTCTGGTCAGAGCAGCTGTACTAACCATCTGACGTTAGTACAGCGATCTCCCCCGCTGAGCTGATGTGCCCCCGGCAGAACACTCCGAACAGCGCTTTCAGCCATTGGCTGAGAGCGCTGCTCGGGAGCTGGTTGGCTGCTGGTTTTCCAGCATGCTCCTCTGACAGAAGCCGGCTTCTGGTGGACTGGTTGCCATTCACACGGGCCGAATGTTGGCTGGTTTTTATTGAACCGGCAGATGACACCTGCCATTCCACCAGCCAATATGTATGTACAGTATATGTATGTGATTCTCATCTCTGCGTTTACCATTAGATCCCTGTGGATTCTAACCTCCATCTCCTGACACACAACTAAATTCGGTCTGATCTTTTGCAACCTGTGTAAATATTTACAGCAACCAACACTAGCACATGTAACATGACTCTGCCAGAGCTGCAGACATCAAATTGCTTATATTATTTGTATCAGTCACTCCTGCTCTATGTCATCTCATCAGCTACTACATGCATTTCCACTGTCAGACTGACTTGAACTTTCAGTTGATGTGCAAAGCATTATTGTCTAAACAGACACAGTTACATACAATAGAACATTTGAAGGGCTCATGCACACAAACTGAAGTTCTGCATTAAGTGAACTACATCCATACATGCACATGTAAACACAAATACCATAATTTGCATGCATATACCTGCATACAGCTTATTTTGTAATTCACTCCTACTAGCAAAATTGCGCAGCTGGGGCTCCCAGTAGCCCCAAATGCAGTCATAGATTGTGCTGTATATAAAAATGTGTTTAGCATACAACTGAACTAAATAATAGGATTTAAATTGCTTCTAGTTCTCCATTAGCGCTTGAAATGTGTCAGAGAAACTGTAAAGACAGGCATATTCACACAGCTGTTGGAAGTCAGGAGAGAACCAGATCATGTGTATTGAGCTCCAACATAGATCAGGCTGATTCATAACTACTGATTCTGAAGATATCAGACAATTCGCTGGATGGATACAGTTCAGCTATATCAATGTTGCTGCATGCGGGACGCCGCTTTCCCTGTCTGACCAATGTACAATGTTAAGTGGCCTCAAACAGCAATGCGCTTTCCAACTACGCCCCCCCAAGGCATATGTAATTAAATGTGGAGTAACACAAAGATCAAAAATAGAAGAAAAAGTACCAATTGAAAAACTAGATGAGTAAAATAAAAATGGGTACATAAAATTAAATAAATAGAAGAAAATCTATTAATGAAATAATAAGTAATAAAAATGAATGTGAAAATGTGAAAAGAGCGAAAAAAAAAGGAGAAATGGAATGTGAAAATAAAATCTGAAACAAAAAATTATAAAAAAAATAGAAGAATTAAAAAATAAATGAAAGTAAAAGTGAAATAAAAGAATAAGAAATGTGTTTTTTTTAAATTGTTGATATAATTGTGTATGTGGTTGTTTGTTAGTATATAAAGTTGTGTAATGAGTGTGTAAAAATGTGAGGAGTGATGTATGAAATCCAAGGATCATGAAAAAGTAGAAATTACAAACTGTAAGAACATCTACCAATCTGTTCATATGACATTATAAAGGATGGTGGCGAGGTATCATTATCTTGAAGCACAGTACGGAAATCCAGAACGATTCAAAAACGTATGTAAATCCCTAGAGGTTCAAAAAAGGACACATATGTCAGAAAATTTTTTTCAAAAAGGTATATATAAAAGGGAATAGGGGGAAGTGGATTTTCTGGAACCTTTCGATTTTCTGACCTTTTGAATTTTTTTTTTTCAGACATTTGCGTCCTTTTTTTAATATTTCAGGATTTCCCTACTGTGCTTCATATTAATAACTCTCTACCATCCTTTATGATGTCCTATGAACAGGATGATCGCTGTTTTTACGGTTTTTAATTTTTCATGATCCTTGGATTTCATATATCACTCCTCACATTTTTACACTCTCATAAGACAATTTTATATACTACTTGTTCAGCGTGAAGTCCACGCCTACCGGACGTAACGCGTACGGAGTTGAAGCCACGTCAGTCGTCAGTATCCACCGCTGCCCTTTTTAGTCTACATAAGCTGTTTTTTCACTAGCACCAGTGTAGGTGCTGTAATATGTGAGTCATTTTCTTTTAATAAATGAAAGCTTTTTAAATAGACGGAGAGCACTAGATCTGTTCTATTTGTTTTTATCTGCATAAATACCTGTGTTGATTTCCCTGAACGTACCCCGGAATTATCGGTAGCGTTATCAAGATCAGACGACCCTGATACAGGGAGAGTATACACATGCTGTATGACCCTTACGGGTCGAGGAGATGAGGTTAGAGGCTAGGAGTGTCTTTGGTGGCAGGATCCACGTTTTTACTCACCTGCATGCTTTCCATATTCAGGCACTTTCACCACCGGGATATGCTGTTTTATCTTTAGGATGTTGGAGACTGTTTAATGATCATGATATTCATCTCTAAAGAACATTATACAATACTGCTCCTTGTCATTTAAGAGACTTTTTGTTTGCGCTGCACTAACCATTTGATTATTTGATACTTAAAGAAGGTTTATGAATTGCCCTTTTTGTGCTTAGCTTGCAATCAATATTTGCCTCAGTATAGATATTGTGTGCGCTGAATATTTTGTCATTATTATAGAGCCAAAAGAAGTGGTTTGTTGTTTCAACAAACCAGAAATTATGAAAACCTCAATTAACAGTTTTGGATGGACCAATCCTCCTAAACTCAGCTGCATGGAGTCCTCAGACTGTGTTATAAGCTGCATTTACACCATGCTAGAATGATAGTGCCTATGAAACCAACTTACCTCAAATGTATTCTTTGTAACTCCTGCCAATCCATAGTAGGAAACACCTCCTCCTCTATAACTGACACAGATCTCGCCTATCTCATCAGTTTTACATAACTGAGGCAAACCTTCCGGTTTTATTATACACATCACACCTAAAAGAAAGCACAAAAGGTTTACTTTAACCACTTGCTTACTGGGCACCTAAACCCCCTTCCTGCCCAGGCCAATTTTCAGCTTTGAGCGCTGGCACTTTTGAATGACAATTGCAACGCTGTACCCATAAGAAATGATCATTTTTTTCAAACAAATAGAGCTTTCTTTTGGTGGTATTTAATCCCTCCTGGGGTTTTTCGTTTTTGCTAAACAAAGGCCCAAAATTTAAAAAAAACATTTTTCAGTTTGTTATAAAATTTTGCAAACATTTTCTCCTTCATTGGTGTACGCTGATGAGGCTGCACTGATGAGTTGCACTGATGGGCGGTACTGAAAAGCACTGATAGGTGGCACTGTGTAATCTACATCACGTGATCAGCTGTCATTGGCTGATAGCTGATCACGTGGTAAGGGGCCGGGAACGATTGACTCGCTGATCACAAAGCAAGCTGCGCATGCCCCACAGGGGGTGCCCAGGCAGCTCATGCACGGGAGGACGTACATGGATGCCCTCCCGGCAATTTAGGCCCGCGTTGTAGCCGTGTTTCAGCTATAGCGTGGGCACGAAGAGGTTAAAAGGTAAATATTATAAAAAATACTAAGGCCTCTTGCACACAGCACTGATGTTTGAACATCTGCATTTTTGGACGCAATTGCCGGTGTTTTTATTGGATGTATTTGCGCACATTTGCACATATTCAAACACACAATCATTTTCTCAGATTCTAGCTCCCAGAATGTTGATGTATTCATGCCCATACTCACATGTGCAAGTATTTGTGTGCACCGGCACAAAATACTGATCGGGAATGCAGATTTTTCTATTTTTGTTTATATTCATGAATATGCAGCGCTTATTTACAGGTAAACAATGGGCAAAAAACAAAGCGCTGTACTTTTTCAAGCTGTAGTGTGCAAGAGGCCTAAGTGTGCACAAAATGCAATATTTGCATACCACAGTAACTATGCCTGCTGCATGTCTAATTCTTGCATGTACACTTAGCATGCTTTATCGCATCTCCCCCTCCCCCATATACTACATGCCTAAATCAGATAACTCTGATGTTCTATGCTGTGTGACCTGTGCAGCACTGCACAGCCTTACATTCCCATTTGCTGGCCTTGCCCTTTGTACATGGGTGCAGTTGACATCAATGGAAAGCTCATGGCAAGTGCACTGACCTGCTGGGAAGATTTCCAAGAAGAGATGTACAGTGACATGCAGGACACACACACTGAAGAGCCCAGAGATGTACACTGCAGTACATATAACCTAGCTGAAAAATACTAATCATGGCAGGGCACACTTAGTTGCATTAAATCCCAAACCAAAAATGTAATGTATTGCAGCTTACCAATCACTCCTCCAGTATTAGGGGGGGGGGGGGGTGTTAGATGTAGATTTGGAAGAGAACTTTTGAATAACAAGAAGAAAAGACACTAGTGTCTTCTAAGTGTAGCTGTTAGAACGTAAAATTTATTTTACAAAGGCTCAAGAGCTGGCAGTCCTTTGGGATCGCTGGCCGGGGGAGGGGGCCCACGAGGGATCATCTCTCAGGCTTCAGGTTGGCCGGTGCTGGTGGATTCCAGCGCATCCAGGTCCGTGGTCCATGGACCTGGAAGCACCGGATAACCGTGTCCCTCGTGGACCCCCCACCCCACCCCGGCCAGTGATCCCAGAGGACTGCCAGATCTTGAGCCTTTGTATAGATGCCTGTAATACTACTATACTTGTCAGTAGTTCTTAACTATTTTACCAATACATTTTACATTTTAACAGCTAGACTTAGAAGGCGCTGGTGTCTTTTCATATTGCATTCACAGAGCCATCTTCTTGCTTTGCACAAAGCTGCCTGAAGTGAGCTGTATTTGGGATTATATGGACTATCCTTTATAGACTCTATTTCCATGAGCCATTTCCTCCATTAACATATGGTCTGATGTTTTATCCTAGACTTGGTATATACCTTATGATTGAGTGTCCATATTGCACCAATTTTTACCATTTTTATCTTTTGAAAAAACGACAGACTTACTGGCCATATCAAAAAATAAAATAAAAGGCAAGAAAGTCTTAAAAAAAAAAAAAAAAAAAAGAAAAATAATACAGCCACCACATCTAACAATTGGTAGGCTGCAATATAATAAATGTTTGCTATTGGGCTTAAAGGGGTTGCAAAGTCTCAAGGTGAAAAACCTCCTGTACTGCAGCACTCCTCCAGAACCCTTACCTGAACCCGATCATTCCAGTGGTGGAGACGAACCTAGCAGCTCCAGCTGCTGGCTCGGGTCCTCATTGGATAGATCGATAGCAGCAGGAACCATTGGCTCCCGCTGCAGTCAATAAAATCCAATCACACGGGAGCTGGGGGACAGGGCTGAGTCCTGCTGTCTGTGTCAATGGACGCAGCAGCAGAACTCGGGAACGTGCCCGCACGAGTGCCCCCAAGGAGAGCAGTTCTCCGACAGGGGCACTCGAGAAGAGGAGGAGCCAGGAGCGCCATTGAGAGACCCCAGAAAAGGAGGATCGGGTCACCCATTGAACAGAGGAGGCAAGTATAACATGTTTTTTATTTTTAAGAAAAAAACCCAAAAAACAAACCTTTAGTTATGCTTTAATACTGCTTAAGGCTACATGCACATGGGCGCATTTGCCCGTAAAGTCAAAGTTTATTTTTGTTTTCCTGGATGTCCTAGAGTGGCATACAGCCATCAATATACATGAATGAGTGAAGACGGCTACATAAAGATGCATGTGTAAACTAGTGCATGCACATAGATGTAATGCATTCCATTTGTACGCGTGTGCTACTTTACGTGTCAAGTGTCTTTATGCTTTGCAGGCAAATATGTCCATGTGCATGTAGTCTTAAAGTTAATTTATCCTTAAACATACACATACTAATATGTGATAGCAACACAATACCCAATTAAAGCGGTAGTAAACCCATCCATTTAACAGTTTAAAATCCAGTTCCATTTTCGGCACGTGCCGGAAATGTAACACTCCCATTGGTTGTGCTCTAAACCAAACTGTCAAACCATCCAATGGCTGGTGTCATAGCTGATCACATGTGCAGCATCATGGCAGTTGTAGATTAAACTGAGGCCAAGATGGCAGCTTCCTTGGCTGAAAATGATAGGAGGGTTCACTACCACTTTAACTATTTTTTCGGTTACAACCTTAAAGTGTCACTAAGGGTGAAGCTTTTTGTTTTTTGGGTTATAGTAAGGGAGGGTTATATCCCGTCAGTTATTTGCCATCCGTGTCCCATTGCAGAAATTCCTTTTAACTTCCTGTCCTGTAGCCACAACAGGAAGCAAAAGGGAATCCAGGGGTGTCACCAGGGTAACCAGTGTCCCCACTGAAAGATTTCCTCTCTATTCCGGCTCTGACATAAACCAAAATTTGGTATTCTCTTTTAGTTTCACTTTTGATGATAAAGGTAAAGAGGACAGCTAGAGAGAGTGAATCTCCCTAATGGGGGCACAGAAAGAAATAAAACCTGCCAAGAGTATTAATCCCTTTCCACTCTATTCAAAACTAAAACTTTTACTTCAAGAATGCATTAGTTGGTTACCAGGATTATATGTGATCTGTCACAAAAGAGGAGTGCTAAAGTATGACTAGTATAATCCTACTACCCTATTCAAGGCACAAAACTAGATGTACCAGAAAATAAGATCAGCTAGTAAGTAGTAGTAATGTGTAAGCCGTGTCACATTGTCACATCTGTCTGTAAAGAAAACAATCAAATAGAATTAAATCACAAACTGAGGCGCTCACCTCCTGGCATTACATGTCCAACATCTTGTACTGTGAGAGCAGAATTCTTGTCTTCTGTATTCACCCGAATAACACCATAGCTCAAGCCGTTCATAGACAAAATTGCTCTTCCTGGCAGTGGAGCACCAGGAACTCCAGGCCTATGATGACAATTAAATAATAGACGTTCATAGACTTCTGTTACTATAATCAGCATGATATATTTTATGCTTTTCTATATAAAGCATAGATGATTTCCACTATAGTTTTAGGGGCACATTGAATTATTCATATTAGTACCTACCTGCCCCCATAGAAACTTAAAGTGACTCTGTCATGAAAGAAATTATGGAGGCTGCCACTGCAGGCTTCCTTCTGAAAATGCCAAATGCCTGGCTGTGCTGACTTCAAAATATGTCAGTCAGAGTCCCAGAACAAGCATGCTGTAAATGAATGTCAGAAAAGTGTCAGAGCTACTTACCTCTACATTTGTTCAGGGCCAGTGAGTCAGACAGTACTGAAGTCAAAGCATCAAAGTGACAACCAGGGAACTATCATTCTCAAAGAGATTAATAAGGACAGTCTCCAATAATCTATGATGACAATGTCCCTTTAAAATCCTTATCACGGATATACGCATTCACTAAGTAGGGCCATTTAAGCTAGTGATATGTTTGTGGATTGTAGGAGAAACCTAGAGTACCCATCAGTGGCTGCCCGGCCACTAGGGGCACACGGGCGTCGCCACCCCTATCCATGCGTCCGACCCCCTGATCTACATACAGGGCACCGTATGCATGTATTCCAATGGCGGGGTGTGTTTTTTTTAAGCACATGACTAGAGCCAGAGGCTCTAATAAGCCTCAAAAAAGGGTGGGCTTGAGGCACAGAGCACTGCTCCCAAAGCCCACCCAGTTGTGTGACGATAGCAAATGAATATTGCCGACCGGAGGGGGGGATTTTGGGGTGGCGTTGGGTCAGCCCCCCCCCCCCCAAAAAAACACCAGCCCCCACTGATACCCATAGAAAACCCACATCAAAACAGAGGGAACATAAGGAATACTTGCACAGGATTCCATTGATGGAAATCAAACCAGAATTGTAAAGCCCCATGCACACCGAAGCTGATAAACGACAGTTTATGGTCGCTTGGGCGTTGTTTTAACAGGCCACAAACACCCCTTTATGTTATCCTATGTGTCCATGCACACATTTATGTTTGTTGTTGTTTAACAGCAGTGGCGTTTATGGGCTTTTTTTGAATTGGCGTTCAGGAGTCGTTCTTCTGACCACAAAAAACAATGGATGCCAATAAACGCCCATAAACGGCAGTTTATTGGCGCCCAGCACTTTTTGTAGTCAATGGAAGCTAATGAAGTTTAAAAAAAACGCTCAAAAACGCTGACGCCGATAAACACCGATAAATGCGCATAAACGCTGCTAAAAGCACGTTTTCTAAGCAGCGTCTCCTGCCACTTTATCTGACGCCCAGAGAGCATCCAGTGTGCATGCAGCCTAAAGCTGCCAGGCAAAAGTGCTAACCACTTAATCACTGTGCTGCCTAATCTACAGATTCATATATAACAATGTCAATGTAGGATACCATAGACATTCAACTCAATTCAAATAACAGCCTAAGTTTGCATAACAAATTTGAGGGATCTAACATGTAACTAATATTTTCATTAAAGTAAATGTTAAAGCACTTTTTGGCATTTTAGAAACATTAGATCCACTTCAGGCAAGGCTAAGCCAAACAATTCCAACCTCACCTGCGAATGGCTACTGTCATGGCTTCTGGAGACGTGGCACATGGGCAAATTGCTTCAGGTTTTAACCCGTAATTTTGAAAAAGACTCAAGAAAGCATCACAAGATGAGACAGACCCTGTAAGAGAATCCACATAAATATGAATACAAGATGATTTAGCTGTAAGACAGACCTACCAATTCTGGATGAAATCCAAACTGGAGATCATTAAAACGGAAAAAAAAAAAAATAATAGAACCTGTTACATACCAAAAGAATGTCCTATGTTCTAGATTATTAGGACACTGAAACACTGAAATTCTTAGGACTGAAACAGACTAACTTAAGTGTCTGTAAAGAGTGCACTGTTAAAAGATGAAGAGTAATTTTCTTGGGGCTGATGTACAAGTACTTTACGAAAAAAATGTTTGCAGTACAAATGTGCATGTGGGCATTTGGTAAGCTCTGATAACCTTTCTGACACCAAATGCAAACTAGCCTTAATACTGCACCCTGGACATTAAGGTTAGTGGGGTACTTTGGATGAAAACAAAGCCTGCATGCAGGCAATAGTGTTACCAGCAGATATCTGCATCTGGAATGGCCACAGGTTCACTTCCAGGTAGCCCTTAGTTAGGAGATCATTGCAATGTCCATTGGCAAAAATCAATAAAGTTGGTTAAAATGAGGCTGGCACCTAGAGTGAAGTTGGCCATAGATGGCTGGAATTTCGAGCTGTGGGTGTCTCTGTCAACACCCCGACTCAACAAATGGTGACTCCAAAATTAAAGCAGCGTGGTGGAAAACTGTGACCGTATCCAATCAGATGTAGTTTCTGTTCAGGTATTCAGGCAGCTGCAGCTGTCTGAATACACTAGCCAGAGGTGAAGATTCCTCCATTCACTGTGTTTTGCGTGGACGAGGGAATACAAGTGTGTATGGCTAGCATTACCTGCTGAGTAATAAACATGCATCCTTACGAGTGCCCAAGTTTATGCACAGCCATTTACTAAAAAGAATGCTTTGTATTATCACACATGATCTGAGCTGAAAGCTGGGAAATGCTATCAATGTGAGACGCTTTTTCATAAGATTTTCTAGTTCCTATAATGAATTACTGACTAAAAAGGTCAGCAGTTTAGAAGCAGCTACTGCAAGTAAAATCCCAGAGACTGATTAGGCATGGCAGAATGCTGCTGTTGTCCTTCAAGAATGCACTCTTATCATTATCATAGGACATAAATGTCATGACACATACACGGATTAGCACCATCTGTCACAATGAGCATGCGGAGTGAGGCCAAACTGATATCCTTCTGTTCTCGATGTGCGATCATTGCCCAGTGCAGGTCCCGACATTTCACTACAGCAACCCTGGCTGGAATACAAGAAATGACAAAGACTTATTCATTGCTTTATCAGTGGGCTGTCTTCATAAGCAATATGTGTTTCCTTCAATGCTTTCTTTTTGCAAAATGAAAACCATAAAATGCCAGCATATCAGCAACACATCAATTAAGCAGCCATTGAGTCTGACACTCCTGAACTAAAATTAAATCACTTGTGAAAAAGAAACTGGAGATCTCTATAGAGCTAGCTGCTTCCTCTTCAAGATAGTAAAGCACTAATCTAATATTTAATGAATGCTTTGTCCATGAAAATGATTTAACACATCTGAAATATAATCCACATGCATTCTTGTATTTTTGCATTCCCGCTACAAAAAAAAACTACGTTGGGACCATCCTGTTACACTGCCTGGCTGTCTTCAGCTGCCAAGTTCTGATGCCCTCTTAAGGGAACAAGACAATGACAGCAAAAGCTTAGCCACAGCGTGATTTTTAGTAATGTGGTTGTGGAATGAAGATGTCCCATGGGGAATCTTGTTTTCCATTACATTGATTTATGTGACCTAGCATATATGGGATTTTTTTCTCACCTCTCTCAGTGGTAGATCTCAGTCATACAATGTCACACTTAAATTGCATAGATGAAAATTTGAATGATTGATCTACTTTATCGATTTAAACACATTGAACTGCCCTGTTAAGCAGTTTTTTTTTCTACTAAGCCTGTGCAAAATAACTCTCATGAGACTTCTCTGTCAACAGCCGCCCAACAATCTTCCGCAGCAGTATAAACAAGCGATTTCTAGCTGATGAGAAAAAATTTCAGACTAAAAAGTGCTTGTGTGTATTTATCCCTAAAAGCTTCCTTTCATTGGCAATTTAGTGGTCACTCCTGCTGCAGCATGACATACAGCAAATTACAATAACTGTTACTTGGTACAAAAATAGTAATTTCTGTAAAAGTCAGTGACGCAAAGTAAACAGCAACTGGATAAGCAAAAAAGGCAATCAAACGATAGTTAAAGTGGAACTTTATGTACAAAAAAAATAATAAATTGCAAACAGGCAGGATTTTAATGCAGAAGAGAAATACTATGCATCTCCTGCATTAAAATTTCATTACCTGCCTGTATGCCCCAAACAACATGCAGATGTGTACACATTTCATCAGTGCCAACATTAATGAACTTCCACACATGTGACATCTCAGCTGGGCCAATGAAAACGGCCGAAGATCAGTACCAGGAAGCCAATTTGGCCAAAGATGACAGCAGCAGAATTTCAGGAGACAACACCGCTGAACAGAAGGTGAGTACAGTTCCACTTCAAATCTTCCTTTTGATTTTATTTAATCTGACTCCCCCCCCCTTATATGACACTCACAAACATTTGCTTTTTTTTTTTTTAAAAAAAAGAATGCTGTGGTTTCCTCCTTTCTAGCCTAGGCAAGAAGTATAAACAGCCCCAGCAGCCGATAATGACGTCATGCAAGGGAGCTTCTGGCACTAAATGCTACACTGTTCGTGCATCAGAAACCCTGCACGTGGCGTTAAGGATTTGACACACTGCGCATGTGCTGTGCTGCATCATCAAGGGGCGGTCAGGAAAAGCAAGTCACCCCCCTGTTGGTGTAGGAAAAGAAGATAGTAGCACAGGACACGGCGTGCGGCAACGTAGCAATGAATTACAGCCAGCAACGCTGGATATGATGGGCGGGTGAGTATGTTTTTTTATAGAAAACTCAGCAGACAAGGTAAGATGAGATAGGGGAAAAAAAATTAGTGAAGTTCCTTTTTAATGGACCATTACAACTTAATAGGGTTAATAATTATAATGGTTGTATAATGCTTGTATATAGCATTTTTCTATTTCACATGCCTTTATTTATATTTTACTTTTCTTGTTTGCATGCAGACTAAGCTGTCCAGAAAAAATGGCAATTAAAGCAGAGTTCCATTTGCTTTTGTGCTTATTAAGGCTTCATGCACACAGGACTTTAAAAAAACATCCAAAAAACGTCAGTAGCTTATCAGTGATCTTTTCAGCTTTTACCAGCGTTTTTGCACCTTTTTGTCGCGTTTTTAAAGAGCCAGCATTTTTTTTTTCCAATTGATCTAAAACGTCCAAAAACGCTGGGGATCGATGGTTTCGGTTTTTGAGCGTTTGACCGTTTTTACAGCTGAAAAATGTCTCTCAGAACCCACTGGTCTTGGTTTTTTTTTACAGCTCAAAAACGTCACTGCTATAAACAGTTGTTAACAGCCTATGTGTGCATGAACACATAGGATAACATGATGGAGGGTTTATTGACTGTAGAAAAAAACGTCTGCAGCTAAAAACAGCAGCTGTAAAACAGTCAACAAACGTCCTGTGTGCATGAGGCCTAAAAGTCAGCAGCTACAAAAAGAGTAGCTGCTGACTTTTAATAAACACATACTCATCTGTCCCAGGATTCAGCGATGTGGCTCTCCCTCTTCTTTTATCTGCCACCGGCATTACAAGTGTGGGCACCCGGCTGTGACAGCTTGCTGCTACCCAGCCGGGTGCGCACTGCACATGCGGGAGTCACGCCGTGCCTCCTTAATGATCGGGCAATCTTCTGGGACCTGTGAAGTGTCCCAGAAGATTGCATGGATGGGAAAGAGGAGAACCTCCGCTTGGGTCGCCTAGGTGGTCCTAGCGGAGGTGGGAGCGGGTACCTGTCAAAACTAGGTACTCACCCCCCCCCAAAAAAAACATGCCAAATGTAGCATAGAAGGGGAGGGGGGGAGAAGTGCTTAAAGCGGAACTTCCCCTTTTGGGTGGAGCTCCGCTTTAAGGAGTTTTCAGGGGTGTTGCCTTTTATTCATAGGTTTTAGGCCTGTTTTCCAAAAGAAAAAAAGGGATTTTATTATAACTTACCGTAAAATCCTTTTCTCTGAGTTCAATGACAGACGCAGCCCTTCATTAGACAAGTGGGGTTATGTTCATATCACTAGGAGTAGACTAGGCAAAATAAAACAAAAGCATAGGTTGGCCCCTCCCAGGGTGCCGTCCTCACCTTAGCATATAACCCCCGGCTAGACAATAGCATATCAGTTCGTAACAAGCCGTACAAACTCAACAGAGGGGTGGGTGCTGCGTCTGTCAGTGAACTCAGAGAAAAGGATTTTACGGTAAGTTATAATAAAATCCCTTTTACTCTTCCGTTCACTGACAGACGCAGCCCTTCATTAGACAAGTGGGGATGTCCCAAAGCTGTGTCAAACAAGAGGGGCGGGCAGACTATAAAAATTGTACCCAACAAAAAAAGCCCTCTCAGGCGGCGCTAGTCGCGCCTATACTGCCACTTGCAAAACTTTGCAGCCAAAAGCAGCATCCGCAGATGCTGAAAAATCAACTTTGTAAAACTTAGTAAACGTGTGCACTGAAGCCCAAGTAGCTGCTTTGCACACCTGAGACACCGAAGCCTGGTGTCTATAAGCCCAGGAAGTACTAACTGCCCTAATGGAATGAGCCGTGACTGGGAAAGGGGGAACCTTGCCCCGAACCTTATATGCATGAGTCACGGTCTTCCTAATACAACGAGAAATGGTAGCCGACGAGGCCACCATGCCTTTGCGCGAACCTTCCGTCAGCACAAATAAAGAATCAGACTTCCGAAAAGAAGCTGTAGAATTTAAATACACCCGCAAAGCCCTCACCACATCCAAAGAATGTAGTTCAAATTCTTTGGGATGTGACGGGTGCAGGCACAATGAGGGAAGAACAATATCCTCATTCAAATGAAAAGAAGAAACCACCTTCGGAAGGAAAGAAGGGAAAGGTCGCAAAACCGCCTTGTCCTTATGAAGGACCAAGTAAGGAGACTTGCAGGATAAGGCTGCCAACTCAGACACCCACCTAGCGGATGTAAAAGCCACCAGAAAAGCCACCTTCTGCGACAATAATAGGATTATCGGGATTCCCTCTGCTTCTACCCTGCGCAGAACCCGCCATAGAAGCTTCAGAGGAGGAAAGACGTACAGTAGCCGATACCGACCCCAGGGTGCTACCAGTGCGTCTGAGGCGACCGCCAACGGATCTCTTGTTCTGCACACAAAGGTCTGTACCTTGTGATTGAACCTGGAGGCCATGAGGTCCACCTCTGGCGTGCCCCACTTGAGGCAAATCTGGCGGAACACTTATGGATGTAGAGACCATTCCCCCTGATCCAGAGTCTGGTTTTCCACGCCTGGAATGTAGATCGCGGAGAGAGCCAGCACGTGAAGTTCTGCCCACTGAAGGATCAGCGCTGCCCCCGCTGCTGCTGCCGAGCTTCTTGTCCCGCCCTGATGGTTCACATATGCCACAGCCGTGGCATTGTCCGACTGAACCCGGACCGGGAGGCCTCGCAGCCTTGCCGACCAACTGGACAGACAACGCCTGATCGCTCTCAGTTCCAGTACATTTATCGGAGGGCAAGCTTCCTGAACTGACCAACGACCCTGGGCAGAGAACTGACCCAGGACCCCTCCCCAGCCTAATAGGCTGGCATCCATCGTTACCATCGACCAATTGAGGGGAGAAAACATTTTCCCAACTTTAGGGCTGGAGCCCGAATCCACCAAACCAGGGATCCCTGGGACTGATGATCCAACCTGATCAGTCTGTCTAGAGATAGAGGAGATATGTCCCATTGCGACAAAACTGCCTTCTGCAGGAGCCGAGTGTGACTCTGGGCGTAAGGTATCGCTTCGAAAGTCGACACCATGAGCCCCAACACTCGCATACAGAACCGCAAGGAGGACCACTGGCATGATAACAGGGTTCTCACTGCTGCCTGTAGTGTCAGGAGCTTGTTCGGCGGTAAAAACACCCTTGCATGCACCGTGTCCAGAATCAGACCCAGGTATTCCAGCCGGCAGGATGGAGTCAACGATGACTTCTGCAGGTTAATCAGCCAACCGAATTCTTTTAACGTGGACACCGTGATTATCACGTTCTCCTCCAGAGCCGCAGCTGACTCTGCTCTCAGGAGTAAATCGTCAAGGTATGCTACCACCGCGATACCTCTCTGTCTCAACAGCGCCAGCATCGGGGCCACCACCTTGGTGAACACTCGGGGAGACGAAGCCAGACCAAAGGGGAGTGCCACAAACTGGTAATGCAGATCTCCCACTGTAGAAAACGCTGGTGACTGTGACAAACTGGAACGTGGATATACGCGTCCCTAATATCCAGGGACGCCATGAATTCCCCTTGGTGCAGGGCGGCCACGACCGAGCAGATGGACTCCATCCTGAATCTCTTTGTCTTTACAAAGCAGTTTAGTGCCTTCAGGTCCAGAACTGGCCTGACACCGCCCTTTTTGGGCACAACAAAGAGGTTTGAGTAAAACCCGTGAAACCTTTCCACCGTGGGTACCGGTACAATTACCCCCTGTTCGGCCAGAGCCCGAATGGCGCCCAGAAGCATCCCCTGACGCCCCTGAGGAAGTCTTAAGTTCGAAGGGAAGAACCTTTCTGGGGGTAGAAAGATGAACTCTATCCTGTACCTGGAGGACACCACCTCCAGCACCCACCGATCGGTGATGCGGGCAGTCCAACTGTCTGCGAACCCCAGCAACCGGCCCCCCACCCGAGAGTCGGGCGGGGGCAACCCATCATGCGGAGGTTGACTTATCCTTCGTCTTTTCGGACTTATGTTGCCAGGGCCTTTTACTGGGCCCAGCGGAAGCCTTACCGGCCTTGAAGCCCTTACCCGCTGAGCCGGGTGCGCGAAAAAACTTCTTCTGACCTGAAGAAACAGGGCCCTGCCTACGGCGAAAATCCAGCTGTTTTGGCTCCGGAAGGAAAGTACTCTTCCCTCCCGTGAAATCCTTAATGAGTTCATCCAACTGTGGGCCAAACAGATGCCCTCCCTGAAAGGTAAGATCTGTAAGAGCTTTCTTCGAAGCCTGGTCGCCTGACCAAGAGCGGAGCCACAGCACCCGCCTGATAACAATTGCAAAAACTGACATTTTTGATAGTATGGGAAGCAGGTCCAATGCAGTATCGCATAGGTAGCGGACACCTTCTTCCAAGTGTTGTGCGCGTTGCACCTCAGCCTGTGCACACTCACAAGTTAAACTGGAGTGTAATGTAATAGCGTGATCGTGAAGAGATTGCGCCGCCATAGCAGCCGCCAAAGCTGGCCGCATGGCTGACCCAGCCAACAAGAACAGTGCCTTAGACACTGCCTCCGTGCGGTGATCAGCCGCCTCTTTAAAAGACGGAGACCCCTCCAAGGGAATGGTTGTCGCCTTATTTAGACGGGCCACCGGTGGGTCCACTGCTGGTGAAGCCCATCTCCTAGTAAAGCTATCCTCAAAGGGGTAGTGAACAGCAAAGCTTTTGGGTGAAGCAAAGGAATTCTGCGGCCGTAGCCATTCCTTGAACACCGCTTGTTCAAAAACCCGATCATAAGGGTAGGCCCTAGGGGACCTAGGGGGTTTAAGTGACCCACAAATATATGCGGCCTCATGCGACTCAAGCCGCATGGAGTCGCGGATATCAGTGACCAAAGCGGCCACTATCGCTTTGTCGCGCGAAAATGGAGCCCCCTGATCACCTTCGCCGTCTGAGGGTATCAGTTCACCCTCTGATAGATCCACGGGGGTTCCTGTGACCACCGAGGCGCTTTCTGGTTCTGAATCCTCCCCCGAAGAATGACGGGGGGGCGGGCGTTTTTTGGGGCCCCCCCGACGTTGGGTCCCCCCGCCCAGGGAAAGAATTCTCCAAAAAATACCGCCCTCAGCTGTGCCAAGGACACCAGGGTCCCCGGCGTGGATTGTTGCTCCGCATGTACCACTGCCATAGCACTGCCGGCCTCTGACATCCCAGACTTCCGGCACCCCCACTGTGTAACCACTACCTCTACCCCACCAATCAGCCAGGGAGACCTGGGAGGATTGCACCCACCGCTACCAGCACCTAGGGAGAGCCAGCTATACTTGCTGTTTTAAAGCCTCAGCGCTATGACCGGAATGAGCAATGACAAAAAAAAAAAAACAAACACTGCACTTCAAGAGCCTGCACCGCAGCGTCTGTCAGCCACGTTGTCCAAGCGAAAGCGGAAGTGCTTCTGCCGCTTTTATCACTTCCCATAATACCGAGAACGACCACTGGGGGCCGCCAGAGGACAGGCTGAAAACCGCATGGGCCACAAAACAATGGCCGCTGCCATCAACACAAGCCGAGCTTAAGGCAAAATGGCGCGGTCGGCGGACGAACGAGCGGTGATCCACACCAAATGGCGGCGAACCACCGAATGCAGTGCTCCGAACGGTCAGTGCACGGTGCGGTACTGCGGGGGGGGGGGGCGATGACCACCCCAGATGCGTCCCCACTAACAGGCCCCCACCGGCCGGCTACCTTAAAAGCTGCCCAGGTGCCCACTCTCCGCGCCCCTAGGACGGAAGAGGGGGTCCACTCAGCAATCCGATGGGCGCAGCGGGTATCCACCCGGAGCAGACTTACCTCCCCACGGAGAGGAATGCTGCTGGCCAGGCCACTGGACCGGAACAGAACTAGTCACTGGGCTCTAGTGGGATCAGCCAATGGCCGTCCACACGGAACGGGCGCTAAGGGTAGCTCGCACAGACATTGGCCCGGACTGGGGAAAGCTTTTGGATTCTAGATATCCTCTATACCACCAGCCGGCTTCTTGATAGCTGTCTTCATCAGAAAAAACCTCATAAGACCGCAGATCCCATAGGGAACCAGGTCTACTGCTTGCACTAGGCAATAAAAGCTGATATGCTATTGTCTAGCAGGGGGTTATATGCTAAGGTGAGGACGGCCCCCTGGGAGGGGCCAACCTATGCTTTTGTTTTATCTTGCCTAGTCTACTCCTAGTGATATGAGCATAACCCCACTTGTCTAATGAAGGGCTGCGTCTGTCAGTGAACGTAAGAGTAAAACATGTCCCTTTACAATGTAAAATTTGAATTAAAATGAAGTTCAAAATGTAATTTCAAACAACAATTAGACTACTTTGTCCACAGCAGAACAATCTTGCAGTACAATTTGATTGTAGAACAAATAGCTTTGTCAAAATTACAGAAAGTGGAACAATAAAGAATATGCTGCCAGCATCAACAGATAATACAAATGTTACAGGAGGACTGCAGAATAAAACCCTGCTGTGTTGATGCAAGTGACAAACAGCAGTATATGTGTACTTTTTTGCCCATAATACCATTATTACCATTATTTTTTCATGATTGTATTTTATAAACAGGTTTACAGCTCTCCAGTAGCTTTAGTTAATTGCATGTTAGACAACACAATCAACACTCTCACTGAACAGCTGCTGCTATGCCCAAGTCAATAACAGGACTTTGATGTTTCAGATGAAAATTCTATAGACAGATTGCTGTTCATAGACTTTCACAGAGAAACAATTAATCAAATATAATCAATGTGTTTACAAAAATAGTGAGAAAATGTATGTGCTGGCAAGCACATAGGTGACCCCAACCCATATGTAGAAGCAAGACTTATAAAACAAATGTATAACGTTTATAACATTAAATTAATGATAGTGAAACATTAAACCGACATTGCTTTAAGATAATCTACTTTTGGCTGTTTATTTTTCAGAAGAATGCAAAAGGACAAAGTAAATCCGGCCATAGACGTTTCGAATCTCAGCCGGTTCAGCAGGGACCAACTGAGATTCCAACCATGTATGAGCAGGCTAATTGTACAACCGGCCTTCCGGATTATTCATGCGAATGTTGCCAGTGGCTATAGCCCCTAGCATTAATCACTGTATTCTTCCAGCCATGACGCTCCCCCTGCCTGGAGAACACAATAGCTTAGCTGGAGGGATTACCCCATTAACATTGTAGGTGTTGATGAAAGAATCGAGCAATCTTCTTTCCTGCAACCCATGGTTATAGGAAAGAAAATGGGACCATCTTTGGCCAGCTTAAGAACATTCCTGTTGCAGTAGGAGGACAGAGTGCTGAAGACTAATAGGAACAGCAACTATGACGGGGGCATTGAACTGCTGGACTCCCCAAAGAGGAGAGAACACAGAGGATGAAAATCTAAAGCCTATATGCAGCCAAAATATACTAAAAAATCAGCACAAGGGATATAACTTACACTCAGCAAGATATGTTGCTTGTGTTGATGTATCTTCTATTAGGTGAAATTTTCTTCCCACCATGCCCTCTACCTCGTAATCTTATGGTGCAGTGGGAGTTAACAGAACTAAGGGGCTGTCACAGGTTCTCATCAAGAGTATCCTATCAGCAATTGCGGCAGTGTGACTGTGGTTCTTAATGGAGCACAAATGTGTTGATGTTACTGCACCTTTAGTCCATTATTACTTCCTTCAGCTCCATAGCTGGAAACCCATACCTTGGTACAGACTAGTGGCTGGTTGCAATGATCGCAGTTGCAGACCAACTGATCCCATCTGTAATGCTTTGCAGGCTCAATTGCAAAAATATTAAATGCTCATATTCGGGTGCATTTATTTATTTTTAGTGGAATTCTCCTTTAGCCCCGGTTCACACTGCTGCGACTTGAGAGTTCAAAGTCACATGACAAGTCGCACCCCATTAACGGCAATGGAACCATTCTAATCGGTGTGATTCCAGTCGCTCCAACTTAGAAGGTTTCTGCACTACTTTGGTACGACTTCAACACGACTTGCATTGACTTCTATTAAAGAAGTCGTATGCAAGCTGCAATGAACTTTCACAGTGTTGTTGGCTTTGAAGCCGTGCTAGGGTGAACCAGGCATGCGATGTCACATGGGGGCGTATGCTGCTAGCCATCAAATCACCAGCTGCCAATTTGTCTTCTGTGTTGGGGAGATTTTAACTTTCTGCCTGTTTCTTGGGAAACCAGTAATTGGGACAAGCAGTGAAGAAAATTCTCCTCACAAGGTCACAAACAGCAAAAAATAAATAAATAAAAAAAGCTGAAAGCAAGTCTAGCCGCTGTCCACAGTAAAAAGTGTTCTAGTACTGTACGCGTTCACTCTTCCTCACTACTGGTCAGAATATAGGGATACAGTATGTGCCAGGTATAACCCTTTCCTTACTTAGAAAGAAAAAGTTTTGTATAGATATAAATGCTTTACCTATACTAAACCTGAGAAGATACCTACAGTGGGTACAGAAAGTAGTCAGACCCCCTTAAATTTTTCACTCTTTGATATATTGCAGCCATTTGCTAAAATCATTTAAGTTAATTTATTTTCCTCATTAATGTACACACAGCACCCCATATTGACAGAAAAATACAGAATTGTTGACATTTTTGCAGATTTATTAAAAAAGAAAAACTGAAATATCACATGGTCCTAAGTATTCAGACCCTTTGCTGTGACACTCATATATCTAACTCAGGTGCTGTCCATTTCTTTCTGATCATCCTTGAGATGGTTCTACACCTTCATTTGAGTCCAGCTGTGTTTGATTATACTGATTGGACTTGATTAGGAAAGCCACACACCTGTCTATATAAGACCTTACAGCTCACAGTGCATGTCAGAGCAAATGAGAATCATGAGGTCAAAGGAACTGCCTGAAGAGCTCCGAGACAGAATTGTGGCAAGGCACAGATCTGGCCAAGGTTACAAAAATATTTCTGCTGCACTTAAGGTTCCTAAGAGCACAGTGGCCTCCATAATCCTTAAATGGAAAACGTATGGGATGACCAGAACCCTTCCTAGAGCTGGCCGTCCGGCCAAACTGAGCTATCGGGGGAGAAGAGCCTTGGTGAGAGAGGTAAAGAAGAACCCAAAGATCACTGTGGCTGAGCTCCAGAGATGCAGTCAGGAGATGGGAGAAAGTTGTAGAAAGTCAACCATCACTGCAGCCCTCCACCAGTCAGGGCTTTATGGCAGAGTGGCCCGACGGAAGCCTCTCTTCAGTGCAAGACACATGAAAGCCCACATGGAGTTTGCTAAAAAAACACTTGAAGGCCTCCAAGATGGTGAGAAATAAGATTCTCTGGTCTGATGAGACCAAGATAGAACTTTTTGGCCTTAATTCTAAGCAGTATGTGTGGAGAAAACCAGGCACTGCTCATCACCTGTCCAATACAGTCCCAACAGTGAAGCAGGGTGGTGGCAGCATCATGCTGTGGGGCTGTTTTTCATCTGCAGGGACAGGACGACTGGTTGCAATCGAGGGAAAGATGAATGCGGCCAAGTACAGGGATATCCTGGACGAAAACCTTCTCCAGAGTGCTCAGAACCTCAGACTGGGCCTAAGGTTTACCTTCCAACAAGACAATGACCCTAAGCGCACAGCTAAAATAACGAAGGAGTGGCTTCACAACTCCGTGACTGTTCTTGAATGGCCCAGCCAGAGCCCAGACTTAAACCCAATTGAGCATCTCTGGAGAGACCTAAAAATGGCTGTCCACCAACATTTACCATCCAACCTGACAGGACTGGAGAGGATCTGCAAGGAGGAATGGCAGAGGATCCCCAAATCCAGGTGTGAAAAACTTGTTGCATCTTTCCCAAAAAAAGACTCATGGCTGTATTAGATCAAAAGGGTGCTTCTACTAAATACTGAGCAAAGGGTCTGAATACTTAGGACCATGTGATATTTCAGTTTTTCTTTTTTAATAAATCTGCAAAAATGTCAACAATTCTGTGTTTTTCTGTCAATATGGGGTGCTGTGTGTACATTAATGAGGGGGAAAAAATGATTTTAGCAAATGGCTGCAATATAACAAAGTGAAAAATTTAAGGGGGTCAATACTTTCCGTACCCACTGTATATACATACACCTATGTGTCTATAGTATGTTTGTTACCTTTATGTGCATGGACACGCTGCACCCAAGATAATGGACAGGCTTTCATCACAGAGTATGGAACACTGAATGTGTGCATCTTGTTTACTACATTCTGGAAAAGAAAATAATTTAGATTACATCAACTCATTCTAGCAGTGCAAACCAGTTGCTGTAGTATTAAAAGTCATGGCAAGGAGGGAGAATATTTTGCACAGTATCTGTCTTATTGACTATAGCAAATAAAAGAGCAGCTGTGATGTGCAAAGTGAAGTACCCCCAGGAACCCTATTGCAGGTTATTGAGGCCACATAAGCTAAATATGTGAGATCAGGTCCAATATGAATTACTGCACTTTGCATAACATAACTATTTGCACTGCCTATCATACAAGTCAGTCATTGTACATTTAAAGTATAGATTTCACCATCTACTAACTGCTCTTACCGTTAGTATGCCATGCCATAGGCCAGCATCTCTCTTGAAATCCAGCACATTCACCATAGTTTCACCTAAAGGAAAAAAATAAATATTACCTAAAGCAGTTAGCTTATCACTATATATACAGTATATTGTAATTTCTGAGTAGGCTAGTTGTATTAGGGGTTATGGCTTCTAGGGACTGGCCTCCAGTTTTTGTGCTTAGAGTCCGGTGGTTTATGAATAAGATGTGAAGTGTCCCTCAATTGACAATAGAGAAAAACTATACTTGTCTATTCAGTATATATTATGTAGTATCGATAATATATCAGCATGATAAAATACAACCTGGTCATTTAGAACAATGGTGCAAAAGAAAAAAGTGAGTGGCAGCAATTTAGTCACTCTTTTATTCCTGTTCACACTTGCACATATCCCTGCAGGGAAACACTTGCCTTTTATCTCATAAGAATCTATTTCAAGTGAAAAGCCCTTTCATTATTATGAGGAAAGTTCCAAATGATGTGCTGCAGCTCACCGCAGTCGTAAAAAAATAGGACATGCAGCACTTCCATGCATTAATGCATTAGATGTGTGCCCATAGCAATGATAGGTAATTCCAAAAATCAATGCAGTAATGTACAAAGTAAGGAAGAAGTTGAAATACAATTTCAGATCTCTTATAGACATCATCCTCTTTTCACTCCCCATCATTTTATAGAAGTAAAAGTAAAAACCTTCTCATTATATTCAGACAGTAATATCCAGAATTGGCATGTAAGGGCAGCCCGTCAAGCTATGTACAGTATTCAGTTAAAGCACAAGTGTCATTCAATTATACAATTAGGCTGGGTTAACACTTGTCCGACAAACGGACCGACATTGTGGGCACAAGTCGCATTACGTCACCAAATCAATGTTTCCCTATGAGAGCCGTCTTAACTGGTCCGACACAAGTGGGTCCGACTTTGAAAAAGGTTCCTGTACTACTTTGGTCAGACTTTGGTCCTACTTCAGCCCATTGAATATCATTGAAGTCGGATCCTTGTTCTAACCATCCGACATGTAACATCCGACTTGGTGATTACAGCAGCAGTAAAAGCAATTTATCTCACACTGGGATTGTTTTGATTGGTCAAAGGACCAGTTACTATCTCAAAGTTGAAGCAAAATCTTATCTTGTTCATTCAAGTCGGATGGAAGTAGGACCAAAGTAGGACAGAAGTAGGACTGATGTTGCAGGGCAAAGTAGGATAAAAAGGCTGACCGTTTTTGTGTCGGATAGTGTGAACCCAGCCTTACTCACCTTCTGAATAGTTACAGGCCTGCGAAACAGCTTGACAATGAGAAAGCATTGCTATTCGTGAAACAGTGACCCCCATAACGCTGCCTTCCTTACTGGTCTTGTACTGAAAAAAAGTATTTGTCAATTAGTCCACAATGACCAAAAATAATAAACAGAACTCATTTGTACTTTGGAACAGTGGAGCTGATTTACTAAAACTGGAGTGCGCAAAATCTGGTGGAGCTGTGCATGGCAGCCAAACAGCTTCTAACTTCACCTTGTCCAATTAAGCTTCCATGAAAAAACCTGGAAGCTGATTGGTTTCTATGCAGCACTGCACCAGATTTTTCACTCTTCAGTTTTAGTAAATCAACCCCTGTGTCTAATTTTGTGGGCTATCACTGTTACTGATAAAGCTCTCATGAGTTAAACTGGCCATACACATATAGACGAAGGAATAAAGGACAGATGGAGGAATCTACCAGATTCCTCCACCCACATGATGGGTAAATTAATCTCCTGCTGCAGCTATTATGTTTTGACAGCTGGCCCCACCAGCTGTCAAATTACGCAAACCGTGCCTGCCTTCTAACTAGATGCTGCCATTGGTCATCAATAATTTTCAGCCCAGTTTTTCAATTTTCCAATTGAAGGATGTGGGGCAGTAGGTGGCCAATAGGGTCAACCACTAATAGAATTTCAGCTGGTACGTTAGAAAATTTGATATGTGTATGCCCAGCTTAACTCCTTCCAACCACAATTCACCTAAAAACCATATCACCCATCAGAAATAAATTTCTACTGTTTTTATAACAGGCACCCAAGCACCAAAATGTTCAATAATATCTGCATATTTTGGATTTCCGGATTACCGCTTTATATAAGCTACTGTATTATTTATAAAGATTGCTAGCTGTTATTTTCTCTGATTAACAGTGTTGTATATGCTACATGTAATATTAAAGGCTACATATTTAGGGTGTAACATGCTCCTATACACTCACCTCCCGCTGCCAGCATGCCCCGCTCTGTAACAGCAAGTGGGGGATTTCCGCCCTGCACCCGCTGTCACACGTTGCAAACAATGTGGTTGCGCAATCATTCATTAATTTCCCGTGAATGAATTAACCAAGTACCACCGGCCACTGCGGCAAACAGCTTTTAGTTCTCGATGAACTGCGAGGGCGCTAGTAAGTAGTTGTCTGCCTGTGCGGAAGGGTACGGGCAGACAGCTGGTCGTGGGTGTAAGGCTGGATTCACAGCTATGCATTTTTAGTGCTTTTCGTATTTTGCAGATTTGCACTATAGTCAATTTAACATGGTTTCCTATGGAACACGTTCTGTAGAGCAAATCTGCAAAATGCAAGAAGCACTAAAAATGCATAGGTGTGAATCCAGCCTAATGCTTTACAGGTTGCAGTGTAAATCATTAAAAAAATATATATATATATATACACACACATTTATTTTTACTTTTTTTTTTTTTTTAAGGTGAACCTATCCTTTAAATTAACAATATACTTTCTAATAACTTTCATCATAAGATCTCCTCCTACCTCAATGTAGGCAGGTTCTGTGCCAGCTGTTGTGATATGTGGTTGCCAGTCCTTTGGTGCCTTGGTCAGGTATCTGGAGTCAGTCACAACCCACTTGAGTTTTGGCCATCCTAGCAAAAAAGAATATGGGCATAATAATATTTTTACTCTGGTCTGTTAGATTGCTATATATAGATTTTGTAGTATACACAAGTCAGGTCCTCTGAATCTATGCCTTTCCCTACTGTTCCTAAGTCCTCTATCAGACCCCGTTTTTTGTCCATATGCTTTTCTAACTGTAGACACATCAGTAATACTAAAGCTCCCTTCACATCTTGAGAATTCAAACTGCATGCAGCTCAGTGCATTGTACACATGCATTATTTTTTGCGTCTGCTTTTTTCCATTACATTACAAGGAAAAAAAAAACGTAATGTGTTCATTTCTATGGGTCTGAAATCACAGAATACATCTACAGTAAACAATTTGTTTCCCCGGGTTACCTTTTTAAGTGATGAAGTGAGCTTTACCACCGGCATTTTAACATGGACACATCTGTACCACTGACATCTAAACACTGAGCTATGCACAGTTATACATTTTCTAATAAATCAGGCTCATTCAGTAATGGAGCAAAGTTGTACCGCAAAATATAGCCTGCAAAATATAGACTACAAAAATCCTTTAAAGGGTAATTCCAATTCTGTTAAGAAAAAAAAAACACTCCCCTCTGGGTGATCAATGTACATTGCAAGGATTTTATCAAACGGTTTCAGATTTCTACCTTTTGTTGCACTGAAGAAAAAGCTGTCTGTCTGTGTCAATGTGAACAGTGAACGTGAATGGGAGTGACTTTTTCATTATCAGCTGATGCTAGTGACATTAATCTGACAGTATCTCATCAAAAATTAAATGTTTGCTGCAGAGGATGTATAAAATCTGGAAAAATTTGCCACTCATACAAATGGAAAGTTACATTTCTGGGGGGTGTTCTGTATACCAACTGTGTATAGAACACCTTCAGATTGCCATATTGTATCAAATTTTAAAGGAACTTGCAGCACTGCAGACTGAAAAGGAAAGGTAATTTTTGATAACATTCAGTTACAATGTGATTCGTGTAGCAATTGCATATGCTATATTATTTTATTTTTTTTCCCACAAAAGTGGAGGTACCCTTTAACTTTTCACCTATACTACCAACATGAAAAAGGTGTGGCCAGTACAAATAAGTGGTTTGTTTTGGAACAAACATACACTAGGACTGCTGTCTAAAGCAACCAGTCAGGTTTAATTTCTTTCCCACTTGTGCACTGAGATAATGATTAATGTGGGCAACATCTACACTTTTCTTCAATCATAGTAGGAAGGTCTATTCTGAGTAGTCAGTAACATTTTTATTTCTATGCTTTTCCTGTGCTGTGCTCACACTAAGGCTGGGTTCACACTATCCGACAAAAATACGGTCCGACTTTGATCCTAGTTTGCTGTGCGATTTACGGTCCTACATAGGGTCAAAGTCGGACCGTTTGTCTGTGAACAGGGATCCGACTTTGATCCCGACAATGCCAGGCACTTTGTGCTCTGGGGATTTTGAAGGGGAACTCCACGCCAAATTTAAAAAAAAACTGGCATGGGGTCCCCCCTCCAGGAGCATACCAAGCCCTTTGGTCTGGTACAGATTTTAAGGGGAACCCCATGCCGAAAAAACAGCGTAGGGTCCCCCCCAAAATCCATACCAGACCCTTATCCGAGCACGCAGCCCGGCAGGCCAGGAAAGGGGGTGGGGACGAGCGAGCGCCCCCCCCCCTCCTGGACCATACCAGGCCGCGTGCCCTCAACATGGGTAGTATGGGTGTGATCTGGGGCAGGGGGGGCTCTGCGCCCCCCACCCCAAAGCACCTTGTCCCCATGTTGATGAGGACAAGGGCCTCTTCCCGACAACCCTGGCTGGTGGTTGTCGGGGTCTGCGGGCGGGGACTTATCGGAATCTGGAAGCCTCCTTTAACAAGGGGGCCCCCAGATGCCGGCCCCCCACCCTATGTAAATGAGTATGGGGTACATCGTACCCCTACCCATTTACCTGGAAAGAAATATGTACACAAAAAAACACACAGCTTTTTAAAATATTTTATTAAATCTGCTCCGGCGGTCTTCTCCCCTCTCCGGTGTCTTCTTTCTTCGGCTCTTTTGCGGGGTCTTTCATCTTCTGAGGGGTCTTCTTTCTTCTCCTTCTCTGCAGCGTCTTCTGCTCTTTTGCCGGTCTTCTCCGCTGTCCCCTTCCCTCTTTTCTTCTTCCCATGTTGACACGACGAGATCTCCTTCACGAATGCCCTCTCCGCTCTGTGCTGTGCCTTATATTGGCATGGGGTGTGGCCACCAGATGACATCACCCGGAGGCCCCGCCCCATATGAGGTCACAGCTCC
>BLSH010460227.1:304365-323443 GCA_018402905.1 Glandirana rugosa | reverse complement strand
CCCCCCCCCCCCCCCCCCCCGCACGCACTCATCCCTTCCTCAGATTTTCCTCCAGGCCAACCCAATCCGTCCCGATTGGCCAGGAGGAGAAGTCAGAAGACAATAGCGAATATTTATTTGCTACTGTCACAAGTGGGTGGGTTCGAGACACAGTGCTCCGCACCCTGAGCCCAACCTTTTTCAAGTCAATTAGAGCCTCAGGCTTTAATCATGTGGCTTGAAAATAAAAAAAAATTAAAAAAACGTAAAAATAAAACTAGGAGCACCAAAAGACTTAGTGGGATAACCAGCAGGCGTATTTGGTGGGACAGCCAGTGGGCGGGCCCTGGGGAATGTTGGTGGTTAGGCCACGGGGGGCCCAGGCCTGAAGCTGATGGCTGCCCTGGTCCCTGTTACTGATTTTCCCTCACTTCCTGTCAGATAATTCTTTGTCAATGTTACATTAAGGGAGCGGAAAGCTTCTTTAATGTAGTCCAGGATAGCAGCAAGAACACAGTAGGGGTTCTAATCTTTTATCAATATAATAAAAAAAAACTTTTCTCTAGACATATGCTTTATATAATATTTAAAGTGATTAGAGGTGATGTTTTGTGTACATCGAACAGCTAACTAAACACTAGTAAATGGCTGATGGGTGTGTGGGTGCATTGTCTTGTCACAAAGTAGTGTGAGAGATAATCAAATGACAATTAAACTTTCCATATGTTAGAACCATATAGTATTATATGAAACATTTATGTCACTGTCATGAAGTGTTTTTTCCATGAAAAACAATCTCCCAGATGCCTGACAGCTATTTGGCAAATTTAGTTCAAGGTGTGCTACAAACTGGCAAGCACCACACCTTCAAAGCGATCACTTAGTGCCATTACTCTCAACTGCCTGAGCCAATACCTTCAGCATGTTTGTGAAAGGCAAATGTCTTCTTCAGATTGAAAAAAGGGTGATTGACAATTGCAAAAAACATTTCCAGCAGCAGATAAGTTAATTATCTTTCTACAACAAGCTGTGCTTCACTAGCTTTATTTCTCAGTATAAATACTGGGCCTCAAACTGTCATTTTCCACTGTACTGCTGATTCTAATTACCAACGCTTAGTAGCACAGTTCTCATTTCAGACAATTTTCTAAAAGCCACTGGATGCTAATGACTAGACTGTTAATGACAGACAGATGATAGAAACTAAAGATTCAGACTTGAGATTTCATTTAAAGCACAGTTTATGGAAACGTATGCGCGCCAAACAATTACCATACTTTGCTAATATTGGCCTTAGATGACAGCACACAGGGTCAGAGGACTGATCATCTTAAAACTTAAGGCCTGTTTCACACAGGCTTCAGCTGGTATAAGAGCAGTGTGAACAGCAAGCTTTTAGAAAGCATTTTCAGAGTTTTCAGCACTCCCATTAAGATCTGTGTATAACATTTCCAAATAGGAGCTGAAGGATGTTTTAAAGGCTTTAAAGGCTTAAAAGTGTTACTAAAGTCAAAAGGTTTTTTCTTTTTTATTAAAATAACAAACATATTATACTTTCCTGCTCTGTGCAGTGGTATTGCACAGAGTAGCCCCGATTCTCCTCCTCTGGGGATTCCCGGCGGCGCTCTCGTCTCCTCCCCTTCTTCTTGGGGCTATCATAGCCAGCTGCTGGCTATGGGGAGAGCGTAGAATGCGCACTCCCGACCTGTGTCTCTATGGGGCTGCGCTCCATAGACTTACACAGTGGGACTTAGGCCCGCCCCTCACGATCTTCACTGCATCTGATTGACAGCAGCAAGAGCCAATGGCTCCTGCTGCTGCTCGAATGCTTTGTAAAGAGGAAAAGAGGGGAGAATAGATGCAGCCGTGCACAGCACTGACCTATTCTCCCCTCTCTTGCCCTACATACAGGGAAAGGGGGGACACAGAAAAACTGAAAACATTTTTACCTTAATGAAAACAATGCAGTAAGGTTAAAAATTGTTTTTAGGTTTAGTAACTTTTTAAGGAAAGCTGCTCAAAAGCTTTCTGAAAGTTTCATAAAAGCTTGCTGTTCACACTGCTATTGTACAAGCTGAAGCCCATTTGAAACTGGCCTTAGACCATCAAGATCGCTCTCCTGCCCAATGTGCAGGTCCACTTTTCACTATATATCAGCCATTTCCCAATAGATAGTGCAGGTCAGAACAATCTTATCCTTGTTCAGCTAGCAGTAACCAATTTCATCCCCAATAGCAGCACCTCAAAAAAGGGCCTCTGCTGCCATTATTTAACCAATATACAGTTGTTCAAATCTACACAGGCCTCTGTGTCAGCATGTCTTTTTTATTAGACACAGCCCAAGGAAAAAATGTTGGCAGCACTGTGGTGGACAGGGTTATTTATTAATTCCTCATAGTCCAGGACTGCCCAAATGTGTGAAACCTTTGTTAGACAGTGACATGCAGAGGGCAAAGGCCATGTAGCATTGATGTAAATGGAGCAAACGGTATGATAATAATAAAGACAGGGAATTAGAAGCCATTTTACTTTCTCATTCTGGATTTCAGCCTAGGTAAATTACTCACCTTACCTCAAGGGAAGGACACCCCTGGTTTCCAAAATGTTACTTATTTATGACTATATAGTCAACCAAACTGCTTATTTCAGTTGTGAGTACATTGCAATGGGTTGAACTGGGCAAAATCTCTATTTATTAAGGGCTCCAGAAGTAAGGTATCCCTAATAAAGATCTCACCTTTGCATCTGGCCATAGCTATTGCAAAGACAGAGTGATGTAAACTAAATTACCTTAAGTGCTACAGCAAATGTGAAACACCCTCATAAAGTGCACAAGAACTAAAACATATGTTATATAGAACATGATTGCGCCTATTAGCATTCACCCAAGTTAAACATCAGTTGGACTAATGCTTTTAATGTATATGTATACAGTATCTCACAAAAGTGAGTACCCCCCTCACATTTTTGTAAATATTTAATTATATCTTTTCATGTGACAACACTGAAGAAATGACACTTTGCTACAATGTAAAGTAGTGAGTGTACAGCTTGTATAACCATGTAAATTTGCTGTCCCCTTAAAATAACTCAACACACGGGCATTAATGTCTAAACCGCTGGCAACAAAATTGAGTACACCCCTAAGTTAAAATATCCAAATTGGGCCCAATTAGCCATTTTCCCTCACTGGTGTCATATGAGGTGTTATTGTTACAAGGTCTCAGGTGTGAATGGGGAGCATACTGGTCATTGGAAGTTCAACATGGCACCTCATAAAGATGGTCTAGGCTATAAGAAGATTGCCAAGACCCTGAAACTGAGCTGCAGCATGGTGGCCAAAACCATACAGCGGTTTAACAGGACAGGTTCCACTCAGAATAGGCCTTGCTATGGTCGACCAAAGAAGTTGAGTGCACATGCTCAGCGTCTTATCCAGAGGTTGTGTTTGAGAAATAGACGTATGAGTGCTGCCAGCATTTCTGCAGAGGTTGTTGAAGGGGTGGAGGGTCAGCCTATCAGTGCTCAGACCATACGCCACAAACTGCAACATATTTGTCTGCATGGCTGTTATTCCAGAAGGAAGCCTCTTCTAAAGCTGATGCACAAGAAAGCCAACAAACAGTTTGCTGAAGACAAGCAGA
This sequence comes from Glandirana rugosa, assembly GCA_018402905.1. Lineage (NCBI taxonomy): Eukaryota > Metazoa > Chordata > Amphibia > Anura > Ranidae > Glandirana > Glandirana rugosa. The sequence goes on along the minus strand of BLSH010460227.1, from coordinate 319,820 downwards.
CTAAGGACAGAGATTACTGGAACCATGTCCTGTGGGTTGATGAGACCAAGATAAACTTATTTGGTTCAGAAGGTGTCAAGCGTGTGTGGCGGCAACCAGGTGAGGAGTACAAAGACAAGTGTGTCTTGCCTACAGTCAAGCATGGTGGTGGGATGTCATGGTCTAGGGCTGCATGAGTGCTGCCAGCACTGGGGAGCTACAGTTCATTGAGGGACCCATGAATGATAACACGTACTCTGACATACTGAAGCAGAGCATGATCCCCTCCCTTCAGAGACTGGGCAGTAGGGTAGTACTCCAACATGATAATGACCCCAAACACACCTCCAAGACGACCACTGCATTGCTAAAGTAGCTGAGGGTGAAGGTGATGGATTGGCCAAGCATGTCTCCAGACCTAAACCCTACTGAGCATCTGTGGGGCATCCTCAAATGGAAGGTGGAGGAGTGCAAGGTCTCCAACATCCACCAGCTTCGTGATGTCGTCATGGAGAAGTGGAAGAGGACTCCAGTGGCAACCTGTGAAGCTCTGGTGAACTCCATGCTCAAGAGGGTTAAGACAGTTCTGGAAAATAATGGTGGCCACACAAAATATTGACACTTTGGGCCCAATTTAGACATTTTTACTTAGGGGTGTACTCACTTTTGTTACCAGCGGTTTAGACATTAATGGCTGGGTGTTGAGTTATTTTGAGGGGACAGCTAATTTACACTGTTAAACAAGCTGTACACTCACTTCTTTACATTGCAGAAAAGTGTAATTTCTTCAGTGTTGTCACATGAAAAGATAGAATAAAATATTTACAAAAATGTGAGGGGTGTACTCACTTTTGTGAGATACTGTACATACATATACACACACACACACACACACACATCTACACATAGAACTTAAATAACCATTGAAAGTGACCAATAAAATGTTGAGTCTGTTAAAAAAAATATAATTTTAATACAGGTCATTAATAAATTGATTTGTCTAATATGCAGCCAATACTTAGCCCATACTGGACACTGCACATGCTCCGCTTAAGCCACTTCATTTCCTATAGATTATGAGTGCACAGTATGTCTCAACATAGCAATGTAAGGCTGGGTCAGGCTTATTAGCCTGCAATCTCAAGCTGGATTTACAAACTAGATAATTTTTGTTAAACATGTGGACTGAAAGAAAATAATTTAACAGACTATCCCCATGCTATACAGTTCCGACGGTTTGATTAGATTTTTGCGCCCTGTTTTGCTTTCTTGAGGCTTTCACATGGGTGGACTCCAACAAGAGGTCCACCTGCTCAGCAGGGGATCTGTCCGCTGATCCCCACTGAGCAGGCTGATGACAGGTCCGCGTCCGCTATTCTTATGCAGTATGGACACAGATAGCCCACTTTCCTCTATGGGTGGTCAGATTTAAACTGACCGCCTGTCCGTTTACATCCGACTGTTATTCGATCCGATAAATGGATGGGGAAGGGATCCCTCATCTGTCTATTTTTAGAAGATAGGATTGGATGTCGACAGGTGTAAACGGACACGTTCGTTAACACCCGCTGCTCTACAGAGGGCAATGGATGGTCCAATCGGGTCCTGCCTACAAAAATGACAGGTGGACCCAATTGGTCCACTAGTGTGAAAGGGGCCTAAATCTAAGGACACTGGGCAGGAAGTGCCCACCCACAGATTATTTCCTGAGAAACCGAACACAATTAATATAATGCGTACCCAGCTTAAGAGAGGGCAGCTAAAAATGTTTGTAAATCTTATAACAAGGCCGTGGAAGGAAGCCACTAGAACTATTCCAAGTTATGTCCAGCCATGAAGAGGGTTGAGGTATAACTTCCAAGACAGAATATATCTTAATTAGTGTGGAAATGCTTTGGATATTTCCTGAGAGCAAGTGTATAATCAAGAAAGAAATCATCTCAATTAACGTGCGCAGTCATCTGACCCTGAAACCCCTACTAGGACCAGAGGAATAAACACAAGAGAATATAGTAGGTCATTTATTATTCTTGTAAAACCATCTCGTTAGCTTTTTAGAGCCTAAAATACTGTGCATTTATGTAATAATTTCTGGGTGCACTTAGCTTTACTGTAATGACAAGGTTCAGAATAGATTATATAGTCAATTATTCAAGAAAATGACATGAACATAAATAATGAATGCACTTCCTTTCCATTCATGTCATTTATTCTTGTGCTGGAATTACAATTTACGTACAATTACTGGCAAAACATAACTGGCCAGGGGATGGCTGCTTTTCATTGGCCATCAAGAGACGGGTGGCCTGAGAGCCGGTCCAACATAACTCTACATTTTATCGTTACCTTTCTTGTAAGAGGTACCTCAATCGGCACTGGGATAACTTCTGCCAGCAGACAGCCATAAAATGCTACCATAAACATGACCGGATCATTATTGGGATAAACCAGGGCAACCTGAAAGAAAGCCATGCATAATATTAATGTTCAAAGCAGGTACATACAAGTGTGTAATTCAATATATACATTTCTAATAAAAGATATGGCTATACTGGCAGTGTCTTTATTTCAAGGAACATGTGGTACCGTAAAAACCAAGTTAGAGCTTAAATGTAATAATGCAGTATAACTATGGACCTTATATGAAGACTAGTTTGTGCTTAGTTCTGTTAAATGATTGGCTACAGAGAAACACTGAAGACAAGACCAAATACAATGCAACAGAACAGGATTCCTCTTGCACTTGGTGCACAGAAAGTCCTGACATAATCATGTTACCCCACAGCAGGAAACTGGGTGTATAAAAAGTTCCGCTGTACACAAACATATCTATTTTGGCAACTCCAGTGGATGCCATTAACACCTCCTATCTTTTACCACACTGGCAGTTTACCAAATGGTTACTGGCTAATGAGTGTTCATGTTCTTTTACAGCTTAAAAAAACAGCTGAGGAACAAATAGGTTAATGTTCAAAAGTTCCTTCTACCCACCACATTATAGTTACATCACTCTCCTAATTAGAGAAAAATCTTAGGGGATATTATAAAGAATCTGTCAAAAAAAAAAAGAGCTCCTGCTGGTATAAAGTCCAGGCACCTAGTAATTCACACACCTGTAGAAAGCTCCAATACTCAGCTTTTACTATCAAATCCCGAATCATTATGGCAGGAAAAACCTTGGCACTTGCAGATAGTACTGAAGCTTGCCCAATGCTTTCCTGCCTCCTGTACATTCCTACTGGTCATAGTGATGAGCCAACAGGAATGTGTTGAAGAGCGAGGTAGCGGTAGCAGGTATATGCACCTCTAGCTGCTTGTACTTTATAACTGCTTTAGGCTAGGTTCACACTTATGCAGTGCGGGAAATGCAGCGATCCCTGCGTGTTTCCTGCATTGCATTCAAACCGCACTGCCCTTGCAAAACTGCTGCAGGTGTCAATATAAAGTGAACACCACAAACACAATGCGTTCTCCTGCATCGGATCGCATGGTCATTTTGCAGTGCAGCTCAAAAAACAAAAAATGCATGTACTTGTTTGGTGTGAAGTGGTGCAATTTGAGCCCATTCAAAATGTGAATTAAACAGGCATGCGCGGTGCAGTTCCTCTGTGATTCACATGTGGTTCATAGTGTATATCATAGTTATACAGTATATATAAGTGGAACAGAAATTCTCACCAGTGTTTACAGAGAATGACATTGAAAGAAAAACAAAATCTACTGGCATCTTCATAGATGTATATACTGTACTTAGCATATTTTTAAACCAAGACAACCAGCTGTTTCCTACTATAAAATGGAAGACATACTGTATATATGAGGAAACAAACTGTAAAGAGATCTGCATTGGAACACTAATGGCCCCATTCATACATAAGAGTTCTGTTGAAGTGCATTATTCCATAAGCATTAACCTGTGTTGCGCTAGGGGAGTCCACTATGAATGGGCTGCCAACACACCTCAACAGCCAAAAAAATGCAAATTGCCTTTTTTTTTTTTTTAATTAGTTTAACAAATAAGCACTTCACAAGGCATGGTATATATGCTGTGGAGATTTTCAGATGGACCTGACCAGAAGGTCCATGCATTCCTTTGAACTGTCAGGTGCACATGGTCTTGCATCCGTTTACACTTTACACCCACCTAACTCATTGTCCGAACCGGCCAGCAAAAAAAAAAAAAAATAGGACGACAACTGGGTCCTCTTCTGTTTGGACAGGCCGGATCAGAGGCAGCTGAGTGTAAGGAGACAACGGAGTCCGTTTACTCCCAGGCCGCCTATAGAGCAGAGCGTGGTCTGTGTCCACTCTGCAGAAACTGCGCAGACATGGACCTGTCATACCCCCTGATCTGATCAGCAGGGGGTCAGCGGACAGATCCCCTGCTGATCGGAATAGAAGGCACCCATGTTAATGGGCCCTTAGGCTCTACGGTACAAAACCATTGGAATGCCATTCACAATGAATGGAACCGCAATGTACCATACATCGAGAAGCTTCTACAATGTAGAAATGTGAATAGGCCCTAGATAGAGCTGCACGATTAATTGTTAAAAAATTGTGATCTCAATTCCACCCCCCTCACAATCTTAATCTGTCGGTCTCCGAAATTTTTCTAAACAAAGGGCCAGTTTGCTGTCCTTCAGACTTTAGGGAGGCCGGACTGTGGGCATTGGGAGTAGAAATTGTCCTGGAATCAGTGGGAGTAAACAATGCATCTTTGATGTCCGTGGGAGGAATATTGCCCCATCATTGGTGTCAGTAAGAGGAATACTGTCCCATCATTTGTGTCAGAGTGAGGAATAGTGCCCCATTGTCATTTGGAAGAATAGTGACCCATCATTGGTGTCAGTGGGAAGAATACTGTCCCATCACTGGTGTCAGTGAGAGGAATAGAGCCCCATCATTGGTGTCAGTGGGAAGAATACTGTCCCATCATTGGTGTCAGTGAGAGGAATAGTAACCCATCATTGGTGTCAGTGGGAGAAATAGTGACCCATCATTGGTGTCAGTGGGGGGAATAGTGCCCCATCATTGATGTCAGTGGAAAGAATAGTGTCCCATCATTGATGTCAGTGGAAAGAATAGTGCCCCGTCATTGGTGTCAGTGGGTGGAATAGTGCTCCATTATTGGTGTCAGTGAATAGGGCCCCATCATTGATGTCAGTGAAAAGAATAGTGTCCCATCATTGATGTCAGTGGAAAGAATAGTGCCCCGTCATTGGTGTCAGTGGGTGGAATAGTGCTCCATTATTGGTGTCAGTGAATTGAATAGTGCTCCATCGTTGGTGTCAACGGGAGGAATAGTGCCCTGTTTTTCTTGTCAGTTGGAATAGTGTCCTATCACTGGTATCAGTGGGAGAAATAGTGTCCTATCATTGGTATCAGTGGGAGGAACAGTGTCCCATAATTGGTGTCAATGGGAGAAATAGTGGCCCGTTGTTCATGTCAGTAGCAAGAATTATGCCCCGTTATTGGTGTCAGTGTGAGGAATAGTTTCTTGTATCAGTGGGAAGAAAAGTGCTCCAAGGGCCAGATAAAGGGGAGCAAAGGGCCACAGTTTGGAGACCACTGTTTTAGATCAAAGGGATGAACTTCGGTCTGTAAATGAGGTCAGTTTAACCACTTTGTTGTTGCTTACAAACAAAAATCTGTATTTTTTTCCTAGAAAATGACTTTGAACCCCCAAATATTATATATATTTATTTAGCAAAGACCCTAGAGAATAAAATGGCGGTCGTTGCAATATTTTATGTCATATTGTATTTGCGGAATTTTTTTTTGGGGAAAAATACACTTCAATGAATTAAAAAAACTAAAACGGTAAAGTTAGTCCAATTTTTTGTATAATGTGAAAGATGATTTTATGCCGAGAATCGTGATCTTTATTCCAAGCAAAAAAAATGTGATTCTCATTTTATCCAGAAACGTGCAGCTCTAGCCCTAGATGTACAAGAAAGAAATTGATAATATTGTGCTGATAACTAGGGAGATCCAAATCAGCCAGATATAAACGTGTTAACAGAGGTCTCGCAAAGAGAAAATAAAATACTGTCATGTGCTGCTTACCCCTTATCCTCAAAAATATGTACAAACATTTTTATTAAACTCCTAATTAATGCTAAAAATCTCACCTTGGTGAATGTTATTCATTATCATAAGCATAATTATGCAATAAAATGGAAATTCTGAACACAATGTAATGTTTTGAATGTACAGAAAAGTTTAGTCCCATTGCTTGGAGAACTTGGTCATAAGCCCTGTCATGGTCATGTGACCGAGGTCTCATACGGTCAAGGAAAGCTTTCTGCTGCGTTATTTTTTTTTTTTTAACCGAAAATATTTTATTGTATCTGCTGCGTTATTTAGAGAACATTCCAAGGGACAGAGCAGAATCCACACCGTGGCTTTTCTTTATAAACACAGGCATAGTGTGGAGTAAATATGGGCTGAAGAAATACTGTGCTCTATTAAGTGAGCATGAGTTCACAGTCTAAGACCAGACAACAAAATGAAGCACATAATAAAATCAGATTGCTATAAAAGTGTCAGCCCACTCAAAACTGTCATTTCAGTTTTTGGTAGGAGGAATTAAGTCACTTAATTTTTTTTCTCATACCCCTGCTATATAGTAAAATAATCACTGGAGCTGCATAGTTGCCATTGCCATAAAAACAGAGTCCTGCTCTCCATGCTGCATTCTGAACTGACTTCATATCAGGTAGAATACAACAGGAAGAATGGGAACAACTCAAAATAGATAGAATAGAGTTTGCAACTATGGATCAGAGATTTTGATGCTGGAATCATCAAGAAATATAAGAAGCCAGGGGGTGACTCAGCCTACCATACTTTACCTGTAACTGAATTCCACTTCTGAGTGGACCGACCCTTTAAATTTACATTGAGTAATACAAGTCATTGTCTAGAAATATTTTAGAAAATGATGATACTCATCCCATGGATGCACATGGCCAGGCAGTAATAGGATAAGAAAGTAGACAAAAAGAAAATACAGTTATCACTGAAAACACAGTAGGAGATCCTAATTTAAAGAATATTGAAATAAAAGAATGTTGCGCAATCTTCATTCCAATGTCTAGTGCTAAATTTTGGATTTGCTTTCATTAGAAGTAGCAAAGATGAAGTGGTATGCATCCTTTAGCAATCACACTATAATGTGGTTCATGATGATTTAGAGCAGGACAGGAGATTAGAAAATGTGGTTTGGTCAGAATATGAGCACGCAGTAGTAAAAGCATAAGTAACAAGTTGGTTAGTGCAACGGTGCCACAGCCAGTACAGGGATACGAATGTCAAAGGTGGGAAATTAATGCATACTGCTGCTACAAAGAAGACTGGCGCAATGCTTCTATGCAGGTGGCGGAGGCAATACTGCTACACTGACGGCAGACATGATGCTGTTACACCAGTGGCAAACACGAAACTGCTACAGCAGTGGCAGACATGACGTAGGCACAATGCTGCTACATTGGTGGCAAATGTGATGCTGCCATATAGGTGGCTGACGCAATGTCACTGGCAAACACAATACTTCTCTATGGGTGGAGGTCACAAAGCAGCTCCAATCACGACAAGCAAGTAATAGATTCATCTAGAAGCGTGTGCTGTTGCACATTAAGTGATTCAAGATAACAGCATGATTTAAAGTTTAATTCAGCGCAGCTGATTTAATGTTAGCATAATTGACTCGAATATAAAAGCAAGACACAAAAGCTAATTAATGTATGAATGTAAATGGTAATGAACTAATCATCTGGTGTTATAAAAAAGGACACCCAAAAAGCCATGCACATACTATTCCCTTATTAGTGAAATCATATCTGTAAGGTCTACTTGCCATTACGCTGCTGGAAATTCTAGTTGTTTCTACAAGCTTGTTACATGCATCTTAAACAATAATTAAACAAGCCTATAAATTAACCGTTCAGTCTAACTAGGCACACAGCAGGAGAATAGTAATCACTTGTAAATCATTTTTAATATCATGGCATATTAGTACATAGCAATAAGACTATCGCTCTTCATTGCAAACAATCGGTATAACCAGAAAAATAAGTTACATGCAAATTTACACTCTTGTAAAAATGTTTGCTTGGCCTTCCCACTCCTGCCTTCATATGGGCAAAAAACACAGCCTATCACTATAAATAACCAATAGAAAGATTTGAACTTGGGAGGGATCGGTGTCAAGCTCAACTAGTACAGGAAACTTTTACCGGTGGAAACCTTTGCCAATGTAGCTCAGTTGGAGTTGCCCTGGTTGTCATAGCTTTAAACAGTGAGTCTTACAGCTGAAAAAGTAAAAATGAGGCAATGAGGACAATCCACCGAAGACAATTCCATTTCCATTCCAGTGCAATTGTATTTAAAGTTACGAAAAAAGTTATTTGAAAAGTTATTACAAAAAGGTTAATAAATATCTTAAATATTAAAAATAAGATCTGATTAAAAAAAAAAAATTGATAAAAGGTGGCAACCACCAGAGACTCAGTCTATTTGTATTGCTGCTCTTTTTTCACTTTATATTTCACCATGAGTTTTCATTTTTTTTATATTTATTTATTGATCAGTAAGCGCCATACTAATCAAATGTATATTGGGATTATTCCCCTATTTTAGGGGAGTAATCATTGTGCAGGCAGCTACAGATTATTCCCAAGTTAACCCATAGCATGGAGTATGTACTTATTTCTATTTTAATTCTATGTTTTAATAAACCTACACTTAAATGGTTATGCTCTCTGTCTTTCCTTCTTTAGTATTAGAGTTCAAAGGATCTACCCGTACTGTGTTTAGAGAGGGGCTACAGCCATCTTAAAAGTGACTGTTCATACATGATGAACTTTTTAAGGGCAATAATATAGTACACTCTATTCTTACTGGTTATAGTTTAAATGTTTAGTCGGGTGGCTTTTAACATTACAATTTTGTGCTAAACTGTTTTTTTTTTTTCTGCCCATTTAAGAAAGTTGGGCTCTATGTCCATCATTTTAAGGAGTTCCTACATCTGGCCCTTTCAGCAACATGCAAGAAAAGATATACACACTGTTTGGGCTTTGTTACAGAAAGCGAATGTGTGAGCCACAGTATCCACATCTGAAGACTGGATGAAAGTGCAGGTGACAAAGAACTGTAATTTTTAACAGAATTTTTTTTTTATTTTGCTATAAAGTACATGTAAGAAATAGAACATTTAATAAGCAGTTAGGAGCTCTGCCCCTTTAATTTAAGCCCAGATTATACCCACTTCCTAACTACCTAGGAGTTGTGTGTCCAACACAGCCATTAATTACAAACTATACTTCATTCAGTTTTGTCCTCTGTGTACTTTAACATTCATTTCCACTGAAAATACACCAAGAAATATTCCATTTAATTTATTTTTTATAAACACAAATTTTAGACAAAAGCCTGAATGCCACATTGTGTGTGACAAATTCCCTATAAAGTAAGAATGGATTGAAGTTAACTAGTTCAGTTCTTCCACCCATATACCAGGTCAATTTTATATTTCTGCTGTGGGCCTGTTGATCCGGTAATAGCTATCATTACATAAGGTAACAAGGTAAAACATATACTTTTTACATTTAGATACGCAGTTATAAAATGATGCCATTATATGTTTTGGTTTAGTGATGGCGTTAACGATCATCTGAACGCCAGACTAGTCACAGCATGAATAAAAGCTTTCCTGTGAGCAATCAAAGATATTCCATTATCAAAAATGTGGTCTTTTCTGCATTGTCAACAGAAAAGTACCCTCAGCTCAGTGTAATGCTAACGGAATCCTATCTCTTGAAAGGCTACATTACTAAAGCTGGTCATAGATGGATCAAAATAGCACAAATAAAGTGCTTGTAAACTGCCTCTCCTGTCTCTCCAGTATGAAAGTCTGAGTGTGTTCACACTGGGGCGGTGCGCTTGCAGGACAAGAAAACAGTCCTGCAAGCAGCATCCTTGGGGCGGTATGGTGAATACACCGCTCCTTACACTGCCCCCTCCATTGAAATCAATGGGCACCGGTTTGGAAGCCCTGCGCACCGGCATTTTAACCCGTTGTGGGGGGTTGAAAGCACCCTGCTCCCGTCTGCATTGTGGCGCTTTACCGATAACGCCCACCCCCCCAGTGTGGAAGTGCCCTTAAGAGCTGTATTCCTTGGTCCAGACCAATGCAATCATTGCACTGTTTACATTCAGCTTGTCTGCATTTACAATATAACTGCAGATAAACAGTGAAAACAGTAGAGACATTTGTCAACATGGGTGTCTGAATCTACATCTTCACTGCCAGGAGTAATAAATAATGAGATCTATGCTCAATGCACATGTTTAATTAAGGCAGCAATAGATCATAAACTGCCAGAAGCAAACTGCCCATGTATACATTTAGAGGGATGCCCGACACCATTCTTTGTTCCCGGTCATGTGCACTCTATACTGTAGATAAACCATTTTTAGTAGGCATTTAACTCCTTGCCAGCACCCAGCAGGATCTTAATGCCAGCAGGAGGAGGCAGGCTTCCCAATGATAAAGTACTCCTGACTGTAAACAAAGACTTGGAGCTGTCCACGACAGACCAAAATTTTGAAAAAGAAAACAGTTTCCCTTCCTTTCTGTCTTAAAACACATCAAAGAAATAGTCGTTTGACCAATGAAATAGTCTTTTTCGACAAAGCTGTATTCTATGGGGGAGGAGGGGGTCATTTGACCAGGACTACCTGCATCTAGGCTACAATGCTTCAAACCTGTTGTATGTTGTACAATAAATAAGGAAACAAGCACATTTTGATATTTTGTCAATGGTGGGAGCCGTGTGAGCAACTGAGCAATATACTGATGGGCTGGGAAATACCTTGCTCAATCAAAAAAAAAAATCTATAATAAAAATTAGTCTACAGCTAGCTCCCATCCTTCACGTTTATGTGGCCTTAATCAGAACATTGTTAGCTTATACCTTTACAACATGGAAGATAAATGCAACTGTAGCTATCGTTGTTCTCTCCAGAAGTTAGTGTTTCAATGGTTGCTACTAAAATAAGCCAAAGCAAGTAAAATCAAGAATGAATCAGAAAAACTATGCACAATGAAGACAAACATGTATATTAGCAAACTAAAATATGACATTACCCTGTCACCTGGTTTTAGCCCTTGTTCGTTTTTGGTTCCCAGTCTGTTAAGTAGCGTGTATGCCAACCTCACACTTCTGGTCCACAGTTTGCCTAAAACACAAGAAATGTAACATTAACTGTTCAAGCTGAAAAACATTTACAACCTTTGTCAAGCTTTTCATTACTACCTGTATCTCTACTGGACAGATTTACCCTGACTTTCTGCCAAGACTGGAAATACATAGAAATCTCTCTCTACGCAGGCAAAAAAAACATTTTTAACAGGGTGGGAAAGAGTTAGAGCTTCTGACAATGTTTTTATTATCTGCGTTTTCCTGTCCTGGTAACAATTTTATTTCTTAGAAGGGCATCAAAACAACAAAATGTGGGGAAAAAATCTCTCAATTAGGCTTAAACACAAAAAAAGGCTAAATATTTTAATTCTTCCTCACTTTATCCAAAACTTTAAACTAAGTTTAAGATGGCACATTAAATGGGAGCTCCAATTAATTGTACTAGGTGCAGGATTGTTGGGGTGAGCGGCAGTAGAAATTCCACTCAGCTCTTAGTCACAGAACAGGAAAACACAATGCATACAGTAACTGGCTATAATTGTACATTTAAGCTTCTATATAGGGCCAGTTCACACATAGGTGATCCAACTTCAGGGGAGACTTTGTAGGCGATTTGAACGCTACTTCAAGGCGACTTCAGTGTGACTTTGGGTGACTTACAATGCAACCTCCATGCCAGGCAACTTTGCCTGTGGTCAATTAGAGAAGGGAGGGAGGGGGTTGCCTGGGTAATTCGTGGGGAGTACCTTGGTAAATTCTTTTCTTTTTCCTGTAAAGTCACTTCAATATAGATGGGGATCCGACTCGGAGGTGACTTCCATTGAATTCTATGGGCATAAGTCGACTAGAAATCGCCTTGCAGTAGTACAGAAACCTTTTTTTGAAGTCGGAGAGACTTCAGTAGTGTACATTAAGACAGCTCTCATTAACTTCAATGGGATTTCTGATGTCAAGCGACTTGGGGCGACACAAGTCGGAGCACAATTGCAGCAGTATGAACCGGCTCTTAGTCCGCTGGGATCGCTGTTACAGAAGTATAAATTTACCAAATAATAACTTTCAACTCAGCTGGCATTGCAGAAGCATAATCAAAATGTAATCATAACACTATCAGCTAATCAAACAGCACAGTCATTGAATGCTTCCCAACAGTAAGAGCTCCATTCAGGTTTACACTTGTGCAACAAAATAAAAAAAGTCAGATAGCATACAAATATCTTCAGGATAAAAATATGAGCCTTGCCCTGTCACAGAATACAGCTAACAGATGAACCGTGTTTCTTTCAGACAACAGTCACAACACCAAACATTTCGTTCTGCTATTATTGCTACTGCTATTTCTAATTCCATTGTATTTCTGGACATATTCTTTTAATGTGGAACTAAACACACTGATTTAATGGTTTTTCAAAACAGTTAAATTCAAGGCATGCCATGAATGATAACTGTTATAGTTACTTGTGAGCTTATATTAGCTCTCAATTGAATCACAGTTGATCACATGTAAAGCACCAGAGGCAGATCAGAGGCTAAGATGGCAGCTTCCTTGGCTGTAAAGAACAGGATGGTTTAGTTCCAATTTAAGTAGGGTCCTTTCCTCCCCTGTTTAATGGCAAAAATCATGGGCAAGTAGATCAGGCTCAGGATTCATTTCTATCCATCCTGTTCTTTACAGACATGGAAGCTGCGGTCCTAGCTTCTGTTTGATCTCCACTCTCCTCAAGTCCCTTTGTCCGCACTATATATGCAATTTTGCAACATACATAAAACCATAGTCACACTTATTGGTAATGGTATTTCCAAGAATCTTCCAGGACAGCTACTTGAGAGATGATTGGCTCGGTCTTCAACAGTTAACACAAACCAGAAAGAGATTTAAAAGCCCCTCCCTACTCCCTCACCCTTGGCTGCTGTAAATAAAGGACCTCCACCAATGTATAAAAGGGGAATTTTTAGGTAAAATGCAACAATTTCAAACACCATCGCTTTAAACCAAAAGCATCTGGGTGCGAATATGGATGCTGTCTTCTGGAAAATTCTCGGAAATACCATTACCAGTAGGTATAACAATGTTTTTTGCAAATCATCTTCCAGGACAGCTACTTGACCTTTCAGCCATTCCCTATAAGTACAAAACACATACACAGTCCTTGATCTATGTTTTATTGAAATCCTAATAAAGGTTACGTTTTACCTTAGTGGCTATAGATGCATGGGGTTACGCACGCTCATTTTTTTAGGAAATATTTGCCACATTAAGGAAGAGTGCTATATACAATGAAGGCTTTTGTTAGTTATCCCATAAGTACTTGTTTTTGTTGTATTGTAGTTTATATGGATGCCTTCTTTCTTGTTACTTATACGACTGGCCCGTTTTGGTAACAAAGCGTTAAGTTGCTGTGGCAGGAGGCGATATATTCCAGGAGTCCACACTGCTCAGCCACCCCCTTTCGGCAATCAGAGCCCGGAGAAGAATGGTGGCGGAGTATGGATCAATGTACTTTTATGAGGCAGGGTGAAAGTGAACATCCCATGCACCGGGAAGGGTGTCATCATCTGGTGTCAGTATAGAGCTGGCGCCATCTTGGTCCTCCTTGGCCTACCATACAGGGGACCAGCCCTGAGGCACTATAGTGCTGGAAAAATGCGGGAAGAGGGACTGATGACCACCAGCGCTACTACCGCATCAGAAGGAACAGGCCAAAAATGCAACAGGCTGCTGGAGTTGTCTGCATCAGTCAAGCAGCAATTATCAGAGCTAGTAGAACAAAATAAACATGACAAAGTGTCCTCCTGGATGGTCACAAAACAACTGAGAATGAGGGGAAGGGAGGGGCTTTTTGATCTCTTTCTGGTTTGTAATTCGTGTTGAAGGCGGAGCTAATCGTCTCTCAAGCAGCTGTCCTGGAAGATGATTTGGCAAAATTACATTTAAAACATTTCCCGTTAGTGTCATTAGCGCTGATTACATGTGTGGCAATGTACAATATATTTATTTACATTAAATTCTTTAATGAAAATAATTTTCCTTTTTTTGTATTAGGTAAATATGAAATACTGCATGTAAATATGATGGGGTCTTTTACCCAGCCAGCAGAGCTGTGGTGTTTGTTGTATGCAGAAATCAATAAGTCACAGTGAAACTTGCTCACATAATTGGAATCCGACCAATGAGTCAGCCTCTTTCACACATACAGACCGTTGGTCCGTTTTTCATTTATCCGCTGACGGATGAAAAACAGACATCAATGGTCATCCATTTACATCCGTTTACATCTGCATCTGTCAACATTTATTTTTAAATGGATCAAAGCCATATTTTTGTTCTGATAAAAAATGAAATGAAAAATGGATGTAAACAGACAAACGGTCCGTTTTTGCATCAATTTTATGCATTGATAGTGCGTGTAAAAAAGGATGAGAAAATGATGAGCAACTGATGAAAAACTGATGAACATTTCATCTGATTTTCCTTTGAAAAAAATGTGACCGAGCCTCGGTTCACACCAGTGCGCTGTGCGATATCGCATGCGATTCCTACCACACTGCAGTGCAAATCACATGCGATGTCCGTGTGATGCGATTTCAGCCATACAGACAGTATGGCTGAAATTACACCAGATTCTGACAAAACACGTACAGAACCCTTTTTTTGTGTCGGCATCAGAATCAGATCGCATGGGTGATCATGGGTGATTCATGTTTGAACTGTCAGTTCGCAGTGCGATATGCGAGCTGAAAAGGGGGTGTCATTAACAATGTATTGACACTCCCCTCAGTTCGCATATGGCAGTGTGAACTGACGTGTGAGGCGGTGTGATGCAGGAATCCGCAGTGGATTCGCAGGGTTCCCGCATCGCATATATGTGAACCGGGGGTGAACTGATGAAACGAACGGTCTGCATGTGTGCAAAGGGAAAGCACTCAGTTCTAGGTTTAAATGAGAGACAGATGTGTCACAAAGACAGCTATTTTTTTGTACTGTCTCTTTAGCTAACAGTGCTCTGGAAATCCTTTGTCATGTCATAAATGTTTACGTGTAAAAAAATATTGTATAGATATAGTAAACCAATTTAAAAGTATACCTTATTTAAAAATAAAAACAGTGAATCATTATTGTTTCTATGTAAACATGCATGGCTTTCTTACCATACGTCAACGTATAGACGGGTTTCCCCGTCACATCCAGAGCTGTGAGACAGGAACATTTAGCTTGTGTTGTACCCCACCGTTGTAAAGCCGCTTCAATGGATGGAGGCCAATTACACA
>BLSH010460227.1:279889-295785 GCA_018402905.1 Glandirana rugosa | reverse complement strand
GCATCGCGTGGGGGTGCGCTACGTACAGACTTCAGGGGTGCGCTACGTACAGACTTCAGGGGTGCGCTACGTACAGACTTCAGGGGTGCGCTACGTACAGACTTCAGGGGTGCGCTACGTACAGTGTGCAGAGTTCAGGTCTGCGCTATGTAAATATTGCAACGTTCAGGGGTGCGCTGTGTACAGAATGCAGGTTTGAGGAGTGCCCTACATACAGATTGCAAGGTTTAGAGGTGTTCTATGCAGAATGTACATGACCAGGCTGTTCACATCTCACTTCCACCCGTCCTCCTTGGCTCTGACCTCTGCACCACTCTCCGCCATACCCCACTTCTGTACTAGCAGTGTACTAGTCTAGTAATGTAGACGTGCCGCCTTGCAAGGAGATCATTGGTCTGCATCTGTCCCCGCAGTTAGTATGTGCAGACATCGGTGAGAGCCACGAGCCACTGAGAGTAAAGCTGTCCTGGCAAACACAAAAGACTTTTGTGTTTACAAGTGACAGCAGGAAGCGAAGGATGAGAATAAAAAAAAGCCCTGGGTGCGAGGGCCACATGACATGGCCCAGATATGGGCCTTGCGTTTGACATATGTGATCTAGAGAAGATGCGTGAAAACACCAAACAACCACCCCCCACCCCAAAAATAAAAAAAAAGAAGAAAAACAACCCTGACTTTTGCTTGCAGCTTTCTCATCCACATATATGCAACTGTGAATAAAGGCATAATTACTATTAGCTTATAAACATTCCTCTTTGTATATTATAACAAGAGTCAGAGCCACCATTCAATCCCTAAACATTTAAGAGCATATTTCTGTATTTCCCAAAGTGCTGATCTATTACTGAAGCACAATATTGCACATAAATGTATAATGAGGGTTTACACAACGTGCATTATGAAGTCCTGCAGACATAAGCACATAACATATTCCCAGTAACCGTAAATCCAGAGAGATCAAGCAGTAAAGGGAATGGAGTGTTGTGTCACATCCCATATCCAAGCAGGGGTTCCTCCCACTAGAGGGTTTTTCATACAAAATCTCTGATTAGAAACCGTCCACAATGAGAATGACACTGGGATCACTTAACTGGCGGGAAAGAACAAGGCAGTAAATAATACCAAGGGTTCTTAGGCAAAGCACATAATGCCTATGGTGTCTGGATGCGTCCATAATTACTGATGTATCACCACTGGGTTATGATACATACCGATGTGGATATTGGCTAGCATATCAGCAAGAGAGCTGTTGGTACTCTTCACATCTCCATGTGACAAGGTAGATGAGGCGGAGGATGATGTTGATGATCCCTGCACAGACTTGTTAATCCAGGATTCTGTGTTTTGTAAACTTTGAGCAAGCACTGCAGACAGAGCAGCCTGGCGTCTCAGCGAACCTTCATCCTCGGAGGCCGATGAAGTGTCTATGAGATAAGAGTCATTAGAATAAGCATTTCCATACAGGAAAAAAAAAATCTTGAATAAGAAAATTTCCTGGGAAACTTAAAAGGCACATTTGGGGTTGATTTACTAAAGCAGAAAGGGTTGGTTACTTTGAAAAGGGTATGAATGATAGTAAATAAGATGGAAAGTTTTTTTTGCTAGCACATGATTGGTTGACAGAAATGCATATCGCTTCATCTTATTAACCAAGCTTGTGAACATTTACTTTGAAAACTAAATTAACCCCAATTACTGATTCTAAAACAGAAAACATTAAAATAAAAAACAAAACCCCTGAAGGATCATAGTACTGCCAATGAAAGTGTAAGGGTTATTAAAGTATATCTAAACCCAGTCACTAAGAGCCCATTCACATTTAGGCGTAACAGTTTACCTGATTCTTGCTGAAATGTTCAGTGCCATTCATTAAGGCACATGCTACAACAACATTGGTAAATGGAAATGGGCCCTTAAAATAATTTCAAAAGTTACTTTTAATTTTTATAATTCTTCACCTTTTTATTAAAAAATACCTAGGGATCCTGCCATGGAGGTCCTTGATCAGGCATCTCCTGTTATCGTGTGACAACACTCTGTACCTTTCTCTGCTATTCTCATCAGTATTCATCAATGTTACACAGGTTTCTGAAGAAATTACAAGAGGCTGTTTTAAAACTGCTGTTGTCCCCAACCAAATGCAACTCAGGATGAAAAAAAATTAAAATAAGTACGTCATGTTAAAAAAAAAAGACAATTGTCTATGATAACCAGTGCTTTAGGCCATTTTCACACAAGGTTTAGCTTGTATTACAGCAGGGTGAACAGCAAGTTTTTGCAAAGCTTTCGGGAAGCTTCAAGTAGCATTCTCTAAGCCTTTAAAAAGCTCCTTTCATCTCCTGTTTGGAAATATTATACACAGATCCTAACGGGAGTGCAGATTGTCACTTTATAACAAGCTACTAGCAGGTTTCAGCAAACTTTCAACAAGCCTTAAAGTGGTTGTAACGGTGCCCTGTATATCTCTCAGACCTGCACAGTTCAGGAGATATGCAGTTTCCTAGATATGCCAACGTCATTTCGGCACATGCACAGTGAAGAAACGGCTGCCGTTTCTTCACTGTGATCGTGCTGTGACTGGTGGCTCCTGCGCGCATGCGCGGGAGTGATGTCACACGACTCCGGCCAGTCACAGAGCCGGAGATTGCGGCCCCGGAAGGAAGACGGGCTGAAGATGGATGCTGCCTGGAGCGGGGACATCGCAGGCTTCGTTTGCAGGTAAGAGGACACATAATGGGGTAAACAGCTGGTTTAAAGTGGCAATCAGCAGTCCCATTAGGATTGGTGTTCAACATTTACAAAGTGGAGCTGAAAGTCCCTTTAAAAGCTCTGCACATGCTTTGGAAAAGCGTGTTGTTCACACTGTTCCTATACAAGCTGAAGCCCGTGTGAAACCAGCCTAAATGCCATTCAGTGTTAATATCTAGTTTTAACGGACCATTGGATGAGCAGGAAATTCAGTTGCTCGAAGGCATGGTGCAGCAGGTTAGGATTTGAGCTTCCAAAAAAACCCAATACCTACAGAAATGGCCCAATATATTATTCCTTTACTTGTGTTTGAGCAACACCCATATTAAAGGTGTAGAGCAGTGGTCTCCAAACTGCAAACCTTTGCTTGCCTTTATCTGGCCCTCAGGGCAATATTCCACCCACTGACACCAACAAGGAGGCACCATTCCTACAATTGACACCAACAGTGGGGAACCATTCCCCACACTGACACAAACAATGGGGCATTTTTCCTTCCACTGACACAAATGATACACTATTGCTTCCACGGACACCAGCAATGGGGCACTATTCCGTCCACTAACCCCAGCAATGGGGCATAATTCCTCCCACTAATATAAACAATTAGGCACTATTCCTTCCACGAATGATGGGGCACAACATTAAAATTGCTACTAGTGAATAACACAACTTGCACCCACACCATGGTTCCTGAATCTGCTGAAACAGTGGTAAGATGTTAGAAATGTATACAATTCCCAATATTTAATAAATTGTTTCCTTCACTGTATTCATCCAAGCTACATGTGTGTACTGTAACCCACTGAGCAACCACTTATCACTGCAATGACATGTCAACAGAGGAAGCCTAAAAAGAAATCTTCAACCCAGCCAAGCCTCCACTGATCCAACAGAGGTCTCTAAAAGGGAATATGAAGTCATCTAAAAGCAAACCAAATCACAAGATTAATGCAGCAGCTGTTACCTTTAAGACCCCACAGAACTATAAGCACTGAAACTCACACAACTTTTCTTCTATTTGTTTTTTACTTATTTTGTTTTTTAAGGCCTTGCGATCATCAGATTACATATGTATAAATTCAGTGTGTACAGCGAGTTTACAGAGGTCATTGCAAAGATTGATTTGCATATTGTTTCTATTCAGGCTGAACCATGTATATAGAAGGTTTTAATTTAATCCTTTATTCATTTATATCTTTACTGAGGCTACAAATAACAAAAGTAATAAAAAAAACAAAACAAAAAAAACCCCCCATTCAATTAAAAGACATGTATAAGACCACAAATACACATTCTAGAAACAGGGCATGATAACGTAGTATGTATGCAGTCACGATGGAATGGAATTGAAATCAAATCCACCAAGTTAAGTAAATTAGATATTTTATTATGGATTCTGTACAGATCTGTTGATTCTTATTAAGGGCTCATACAAGGTAATAAAAATAACATGCATGGTTACCATTGTGTATTGAATCACATGTGCATGTATTTTGGTAATAAACTTAAAATGAAAAAAGAAAAAAACCTGCTATGCTGATTGACACCTTGTACACCATATTATTGTAAGTAATCTATGAACATATAATGAAATAGAAAGAAAGGAACTTGCATTGACTATATGCTGGGGGGAAGTAATGTATACCTGAAACAGTGGTACAATAAGACTAAGGACTGAAGGGTCACATGTTGCTGAAGAAGCTAGCAATCTACCTCAGATCTTCTGATATTTTCATATAGGGCCTATTTACACCTTTCATAATGCACATTAATGCTGGGAGCCACTGCGGATTCCAGTGTGAACCCAGCCTTAAGCTAAACATTTATCTGCTGGAAGCTGCCATTATTTGACTTATAAGCTGCATACTAGGTCCAAGACATTCACTAGCTATGATGCCAAAGACTGACTTTGCTGTCCACCAAATAGCATAGAGCTTGTGAGACTGACAATGGAGCCTCCATCATAAAGTTAATGCAGATTTCATTTAACCACTTGCCTACTGGGCACTTTCACCCCTTCCTGCCGAGGCCAATTTTCAGCTTTCAGTGCTGTCGCACTTTGAGAGACAATTAAGTGGTCATGCAACACTGTACCTAAACTAAATTTTTATCAATTTTTTGAGACAGATAGTGGTTGTGGTATTTAATCGCCACTGGGTTTTTGTTTTTTTGGTAAACAAACAAAAAAAGACATTTTGAAAAAAGAAAAAAGTTTTTCTTAATTTCTGTTACAAAATTTTGTAAATAAGTAATTCTTCTCCTTCACTGACATGCGCTGATGGGGCTGGACTGATAGGTGGCAGTGACTGGCACTGATGGGCACTGGCAGGCAGCACTTATAACCAGGACATAGATGATCAGTGCCCTGATTATCACTGTAGATATCCCATGTGGCTATGTCAGTTATCGGAATTCCTCTCTTCACACGCTGTCAGTGTGTGAATGCCGATAACCAGCAAATGACTCTGACACAGCTGATCACCTGGTAAAGAGCCACAGCGATTGGCTCTTTACCACGATCTGTGATCAGCTGTGTCTCAAGAACACAGCAATCACAGATGCCTGCGGATGCACGCAGAAGGACGTCGTCATATGACGCCCTCAACGAAATGTGTGACCACGCTGTAGCCATCATTAGGCTATAACGCAGTTGCGAAGAGGTTAAGTCAACTTCCTATTAAACCTGTGAAATTACACAAGAGCTAAGTTTTCAAATGTGTACAGATACTTATAGCCTACTAACAAAGCTAAACATTGCAACAAGATATGGCATACAAGGGGCTTCTAGAAGCAGAGGCCTACTTTTTTAAATAAACTGGTAAAAAATGTGACTTCTCAGTCTATGGCTGACAGCCTAGGATAATCAAATGTATTGCAGATGTCAATAGACAGGCTTTTCACTTACACAGCCTGTTGTATTTTTAGAATTGATTTAAACTTGAACAGAGACCTAGACTAATATCTGTGCCAAAAGACAAATTAAAAAGTATTGTAGTCTGTGGCTAAAATGAAAAAAAAAAAAAAAAACTGTTTTAGCTGAGTATTAAAATAAAAGTTTGCTCAACAAACAATAGCACGTTCATACTAAATCATGAAAATTTTGTTTCAGTATAAAGCAGCTATGTTTGGAATCAAAACAGCTACAGTCATACAAAATATGTGGACTGAAACCTCCAAAGTCCAGTTCAAAATTGCTTTCAATATTCCCTAGGTACACAAATTATGTAAGACGTTCCCTTACAAACCCTGCCACCATGATCGTTCTAATGTTGGAGTATAAAGAAGTAGTCAGCAGTCAGAGGAGAAACTGCATCTGGGTGGCAGTATAAATTAACAAACCTTCAGAAGCCTTCACTGTGTATACTATGTTCACTTTAAAAGTACAGTTGTATGCAAAAGTTTAGGAACCCCTGACAATTTCCATGATTGTCATTTATAAATATTTTGGTGTTTGGATCAGCAATTTCATTTTGATCTATCAAGAAACTGAAGGACACAGTAATATTTCAGTAGTGAAATGAGGTTTATTGAACAGAAAATGCACAATATGCATCAAAGCGAAATTAGACAGGTGCATAAATTTGGGCACCCCAACAGAAAAATCACATCAATATTTAGTAGAGCCTCCTTTAGCAGAACAGCCTCTAGACGCTTCCTATAGCCTGAAATGAGTGTCTGGATTCTGGATGAATGTATTTTGGACCATTCCTCCTTACAAAACATCTCCAGTTCAGTTAGGTTTGATGGTTGCTGAGCATGAACAGCTCGCTTCAAATCACCCCACAGATGTTCAATGATATTCAGGTCTGGGGACTGGGATGGCCATTCCAGAACATTGTACTTGTTCCTCTGCATAAATGCCCGAGTACATTTTGAGCAGTGTTTTGGGTCGTTGTCTTGTTGAAATATCCAGCCCCGGCATAACTTCAACTAGTACCAGAACTGGCCGCACAGCCCCACAGCATGATGGAACCTCCACCAAATTCTACTGTGGGTAGCAAGTGTTTTTCTTGGAACGCTGTGTTCTTTTGCCACCATGCATAATAACGCCCCTTGTTATGACCAAATAACTCAATCTTTGTTTCATCAGTCCACAGCGCCTTATTCCAAAATGAAGCTGGCTTGCCCAAATGTGCGTTTGCATACCTCAAGCGACTCCGTTTGTGGCGTGTGCAGAAAAGGCTTCTTTCCCATCACTCTCCCATACAGCTTCTCCCTGTGCAAAGTGCGCTGAATTGTTGAACGATGCACAGTGATACCATCTGCAGCAAGTTGATGTTGAAGGTGGTCTGTGGGCTGTTTTTGACCGTTCTCACCATCCTTCGCCTTTGCCTCTCCAATATTTTATGTGGCCTGCCACTTCTGGCCAAGAACTGTGCCTGTGCTCTTCCATTTCCTCTCTATGTTCCTCACAGTGGACCCTGACAGCTTATATCTCTGATAACCTTTTGTAGCCTTCCCCTAAACCATAATGAAGAACAATCTTTGTTTTCAGGTCATTTGAGAGTTGTTTTGAGGCACCCATGTTGCCACTCTTCAGAGAGTTAAAGAGAACAACGACTTGCAATTGGCCACCTTAAATACCTTTTCTCATGTTTGGATGCACCTGTCTATGAAGTTCAAGGCTTCATGAGCTCACCAAACCAATTCTGTGTTCCAATTAACCACTTAAGGACCGGAAGGATTTCCAGCTTTAGGACCGGAGCCCTTTTTGCGATTCGGCACTGCGTCGCTTTAACTGACAATTGCGCGGTCGGGCGACGTTATACCCAAACGAAATTTGCGTCCTTTTTTTCCCACAAATAGAGCTTTCTTTTGGTGGTATTTGATCACCGCTGCGTCATTTCTGATCGCCGCTATAAACGAAAGAAGAGCGACAATTTTGCAAAAAAAAACAAATTTCTTACTTTTTCCTAAAATACAAATCCAAAAAAAAAATATAAAAAAACATTTTTTGTCACCGTTTTTGGCCGATTTATATTCTTCCTCATATTTGCGATAAAAAAAATCGCAATCGGCGTTTATTGATTGGTTTGCGCAAAAGTGGTCGCGTTTACGGATGATGAGAATTCATTTTTGGGGTTTTTAATTTTTTTTTATTTTTTACTAAAAATGGCGGCGATCTGCGATTTTTTGCGGTACTGCGACATTGCAGCGGACATGTCGGAATGTTTTGACACTTTTTTGGGACCATTGGCATTTATACAGCGATCAGTGCTATAAAAATGCACTGATTACTGTGTAAATGTCAATGGCAGTGAAGGGGTTAACCTGCAGGGGGCGCGCTAAGGGTTAACTATGTTCCCTGGGCGTGTTCTAACTGTATGGGGGATGCCCTAACAGGGGAAGGGAAGTTATCACAGCCTTCACGTAAAGGAAGGCTGTGATCACAGCCCTTCCCCCTCACACAGAGCGGAGGTCCGTGTTTACTTTCACGGACCTCCGCTCATTCGCTCCGGGGGGGGCATCGCGGGTGGCCGGCGGCAATCGAAGCCGCCGCACCCGCTCCCTGGCCCCCCCTGGACACAGTGAGCGCGCGGGCGCGCCTCCGGCGGCGCGCGCGCGCTCACTATACACGTTCCCGCAGCCGCCGTCGTATGACGGCGATTTGCGGGAACGAGCCACTTTGCCGCCGTCAGATGCCGATCGGCGGTCGGCAAGTGGTTAATCAGTGCTAAGTAGTTACAGGTATTCAAATCAACAAAATGACAAGGGTGCCCACATTTATGCACTTGTCTAATTTAGTTTTCATGCATATTGCACATTTTCTGTTAATCCAATAAACCTCATTTCACTACTGAAATATTACTGTGTCCTTTAGTTATTTGATAGATCAAAATGAAATTGCTGATCCAAGCACCCAAATGTGTATAAATGACAATCATGGAAATCGTCAGGGGTTCCTAAACTTTTGCATACAACTGTATATCCAAAGCCATTTTGTTAATTTAAATAGAGTAACTCTTGTCAGTTTTTAATTTTATTTTGCCATCCTTGTCCTATTGGGAAGATTTACCCTCCCTTCATGCCCTATGAACAAAGCTGAAATGACAGGAAATCCCTTCAGAGTATTGTCATCAGAACAAATGTTCCCATTTGAGAATTTCACCTCTATTCCCTCTTCTTGTGACAACTCAAGATTTTGGATTTCACATAACTTTCAGTCCTGGAGACGGTGGTCACCAGCAGTGATGAGCTCAGTTGTGTTTGGACACGAGTCTGAACCCACCTGAGCTATCCCTCCGAAAGATGGCAAAGCAGATAGCCAATCCCCACACCAGAGTTGCATATATGTGTACCCCTTGTATATGTGCTGGGGGCAGCTGTCCGCTCTCATAGCTTCCAGCCGGGATAGCTTAGGTGGGTTCGGACTTGTGTTCAAACACACCAGAGCTCATCCCTATTGACCAGGACAAAGAGAAGAGGTGAGTTCCCTGAGCAGGGATACAGACAGCAATACAACTCTGGCTCTTCAGCACCCTATTCAAAATGAAAAAAAAAAGGTCTGGCTTTAGATGCACTTTATTAGCACCTGCTAAACATTAGAAAGAGAACAGTAATTTAACTAATCAAAGAAGTGGGCAGAACAGTGGCTAAGGGGTTAGCACTTCCGCCTGGCAGCACTAAGGTCGTCTCAACCACAGCACAACCTGCCTAGTTTGCATGTTCTCCCTGTGCGGGTTTTTACCGGGTACTCTGGTTTCCTCCCACACTCCGGAGCAGCAGGCTGTAGTATAAGGGGCGCTTGGGGGTCGCCTCCCCACCGCTGACAGGTAAAAAAAAAAAAAAAGTCAGCACGCCCCCCCTGCAGGCAGGCCGGTACATAGACTTTTCTTTTTTTTTTTTTTCCACGGCTCCTTGCTGTCAGCAAGTAATGAGCCGATTGGTCAGCCATTAAAGTCTATGTGTGTGCACTGAACAAGTGCACACACAGTCTGATTGGCTGCCATCAGAGCCAATGTCTCTCTGCCATTGGCTGCTGTGGGCAGGGGGCGGGACTGTGGCTGCGCAGCACTCCGCGGGGTTTCAGTCCCGAGCTGCTCAGTATGCTGATTGCAAGCCGGGGGGCCCGCTCTGTATGCCCTATCTGATGCCCTGCATGCCCTATCTGATGCCCTGTATGCCCTATCTGATGCCCTGTATGCCCTATCTGGTGCTCTGTATGCCCTATCTGGCGCTCTGTATGCCCTATCTGGGGTTTTGTATACTGCCATATGGTGACTCTGTATACTGCTCTCTGGTGATGCTGTATACCCTATCTGGTGATGCTGTGCTGTATACTCCTGACACAAGGTGGAAACTATAAGAAGAGGGTCTTATGAGAAGTGGGAGGGGTCAAAAAGGGCGGGTCTGGCACCCCCCCCCCATCCTAAAATTTCACCAGCCGCCACTGCTCCAGAGACATGCTGGTGGGTTACCTGGCTCCTGTCTAAATTGGCTCTAGTATGCGTATGTATGAATGTGAGTTGGAGACCTTAGATTGTAAACTCCTTGAGGGCAGGGACTGATGTGACCGTACAATATATAGCTAAAGTGCTGTGTAAATGGGTGGCTCTATACAAGTACCTGTAATAAATAAATGACGAAGCACCAGTGTCCAGTTTGGCGTAACGCCCTAATCCATGTAGCTTCTCTAACAAGCTGGTATCACAACCATTAATGAGCAGGTATGACAGTAAAAAATATGTATACAGGGTATTGTTGAAAAGCATATCTGTAGAGTTTCCAGCTCCCAGAGACCTCTGTTTGAAGTGTGAACAGTCTCAGGATCACAGGCAGGACATAAATGGCACAAAAACCATGATGATAAACTGATAAAAGTTGAAATAAAAATATTGCACAGGAGTGACATACCTGGAGGTGTACATGCATCTGCTGGAGATTGCACAAATGTTGAGCGCCTCTTGGTTGGCATGGGCAGAGCCATCTTCTGTTCCTTATGTTTTGCCAGTGCAGCTTGGACTGCTTCTGTATGAATATCTACAGGGAAATATGTTTACATTCATTTCATGTTTAATAATATTATCCAAAAATACAGAACTTAATAAATCTTAATTTCACATAAGTTATTATGTTAATGAATAATCATGCTGCAATGACAGGGAACAGAGATCCTTCCTCAGAAACCAGAAGCGGTTTTGGATACAGTCACCCATAAAGGTCTGTGTTGGTGGGAGGCAAGTATAAAAACCTCTTAAAGTGGTTCTATAGTTACAATGTTTTTTCCTTAAAGGGGTAGTAAAGTCAGAAGGATTTTTTATCTTAATGTATAATATGCATTAAGATAAAAAGCCTTCTGTGTGCAGCAGCCCCCCTAATACTTAGCTAGGCAGAGAGGGACCTCAGATATGTCTACGAGTGTCTTGGCCATCCAGGACTCTCCCTCCTGATTGGCTGAAACAGCAGCGGCGCCATTGTCAAAGCCAGTTAGCCAATCAGACGAGAGAGGGGGTGGGGCCAAACCGCAGGTCAGTGTGTGAATGGACACACGGTGCTGCAGCTCGGCTTGGGTGCCCCCATAGCAAGCTGCTTACTGCGAGGGCATTCAACAGGAGGGAGGGGCGAGGAGCACAGAAGAGAGACCCCAGAATCAGAGGATTGGGGATGATCTGTGCAAAACCACTACACAGGGAAGGTAAGTATAACATGTTTCTTATTTTTATAGAAAAAAAATAAACAAGACTTTACAATCACTTTAGTGTATGTAATCACCGCTTTTTATTTTAACTAAAAAAAAGGCTTTACAATCACTTTCAACAGGTCTCCATTCTAAGGTAGACAAAATTCTATTATTATAGGCTCTTACAGAAGGCAGGAATAAGATGTCAAAGCGATTTTTCAAACGGTATGCAACATATGTAGGAGCAGGGAAGAAGCAAAGTTTTAAACCTAAAAAATACTGGTCTTTACTTCCAGTTTAGGATTCATGATTAGGGAATGATTAAAACTGTCCATAGACAGTTCAAATGTCGGCTGGTTCAGCAGGGACTGGCCGAGATTTGAACATGTATGGGCAAGGCTGATTGTACCCAAGTTGATCATTCAATCAACTTGGGTACAACCTGGATGTTGGATATTTTATGCAAATATTGCCAGCGGCAAACACTCACACCCCCACGCTGCTGGGAGAACACAGAAGCTCCGCTGGATTCCCCATTAACACTGACTGCGTTGATGGGGGAATCAAGCGATTTTCTTTCCTGCAACCAAAATTGCATGGTCTATGGCTTAAATGTTAGAATGAAATAAAGTGTTAAGGGTTCCCTTTAGGAGATTTTCAAGCTCAGATGAGCGGTAGAATAGGTGTTCGGGTATGCCAAAGGGTTAGGTGAAGGCTAGCAGGAAGAAAATAAACTGCTACTACTTTCACACTGAAATCCACAAAAGAACATGAAAACTTTTTTTTAGATGAGTCACAACACAGAAATCATAACAATGCACTTAAATATGCATATTAAAAATTCATGCACTTTTAGACCAAATAAATGTGAAGGAGCCCTTACAGCTCTGCCACAACAGAACCGCATAAAAGCTCCATCAAGTGCTCCAAAAGCAACATCTAACAATAATGAACATTTAGGGGAATATTTAAAAAACAGTGAAAATGATATTCACCAAAACAGCCCCAGCAGGTGAGTTTTTCAGGTGTATACATTTTAAATGACAGTCATTGATTCATAGTCGGTGAATGTTTGGTTAACCCCTTTAATGACCAGAATGCAACACTGCTTCTGTATGATTTGACCGCTGTGATTGGCTCTCATTGCATGTTCAGGAACCCATCCTGCTGGTTCCCGATCAGAAGCCTTTACCAAAAGCTGTCTCAGCATTCATCTTCGGGGCCCCCATGGACATATACACTATATTACCAAAAGTATTGTGATGCCTGCCTTTACATGCACATGAACTTTAATTCCATCCCGGTCTTCGTCCGTAGGGTTCAGTATTGAGTTGGTCCTCCCTTTGCGGCTATAACAGCTTCAACTCTTCTGGGAAGGCTGTCCACAAGGTTTAGGAGCGTGTCTATGGGAATGTTTGACCATTCTTCCCAAAGCGCATTTGTGAGGTCAGGCACTGATGTGGACGAGAAGGCCTGGTTCGCAGTCTCCGCTCTAATTAATCCCAGGGGTGTTCTATTAGGTTGAGGTCAGGACACTGCAGGCCAGTCAAGTTCCCCCACCCCAAAATTGCTCATCCATGTCTTTATGGACCTTGCTTTGTGCACTGGTGCACAGTTATTTTGGAACAGGAAGGGGCCATCCCCAAACTGTTCCCACAAAGTTGGGAGCATGAAATTGTCCAAAATGTCTTGGTATGCTGACACCTTAAGAGTTGGAACTAAAGGGCCAAGCCCAACCCCTGAAAAACAACCCCACACCATAATCCCCCCTCCACCAAATGATTTGGACCAGTGCAAAAAGCAAGGTTCATAAAGACATGGATGAGCGAGTTTGGGGTGGAGGAATTTGACTGGCCTGCACAGAGTCCTGACCACAAATTAAAAGAACACCTTTGGGATTAATTAGACTGGAGACTGCGAGCCAGGCCTTGTCCACATCAGTGCCTGACCTCACAAATACGCTTCTGGAAGAATGGTCAAACATAGACACTCCTAAACCTTGTGGACAGCCTTCCCAGAAGAGTTGAAGCTGTTATAGCTGCAAACGGTGGGCCAACTCATTATTGCACCCTAGGCACTAAGACTGGGATGCCATTAAAGTTCATGTGCGTTTAAGGAAGAGTATCCCAATACTTTTGGTAATATAGGGTATCTGCAGCGGATGGGCGTTGAAGCCCACCTCTTTTGCTGCTGTACGTGATTGGCAATAGGCTAAACTCAGTTTTACAGGTTTATAAATATGCCCATTAGTCTTCACAGTTTGCAGGAATACTAATGTATGATGAATTTGTCATTAATAGGTCAGATGGTGGGGATCAATTACAGAACATGTAATCAATCTTACCTGAGCGATAGCGTTCATCTCTAGCTCCTCCAGATCTGGCTCTATGGTATTTGGAGGACGATTGGGACTGTGCAGGAACAGATGGTGATCCAGTTGCTGTTTGGTTTCGATTATCTTTTTGTAGTGCTGGGTCCACACCTAAACAAAAACACACACACTGTAAGAATAAACTTCACTGTAAGACCTGCATTATTCTGCTCATGCTCTCTCCATCTATTGTAACATGAACTTTTTTCATGCTTCAAAACTGGAAAGCACGTTCACTGTAAAAAGACCTGCTCATTGTAACAATGCTTAACAAGTTAATTGAACTTTTTCTATTAAATTCTAACTCCAGCACACATATAAATACTTTGTTTTGCTATTGTACTTGGTGCTGTAAGGCCAACAGGAGGCCTGGATTGTTGAAATTCTTGTGGACCCCAATGTACATTGCGAAGTGAAGTATATAAGCATTTACTTAGTGAACCTCTGCATTCTTTAACACAAATATACATGTATTTTGTACATGCAAGCAGTGCATGTTAAATTAGGCATGTGGCCTAAACATGTTACTAAACTGCAACAGAGAAAAATCAGGTCTCCCCCACCCTCCGACAGGACCGTAGTCAGGGCCAGATTAACATAGGGGCTATTGGAGCTGCAGCTCCAGGCCCTTTCCTTAAGATAGGCCCAGCCCAGTGGTGTGAGTGAGTCACTAATAATGCCCAGCCCTGCTCAGTACACAATGTACACATGATTGATATGTAAATTGTGGCAGCATATTTCATTTATATTAACAAAAATGTTTGCTTTTTCATTTTATTTCCATAAAAAGGCCCCACCAAAATCCTCAGCACCAGGCCCATGATTCTCTTAATCCAGCCCTGACCGTAGTGTGGGTCTGCAAAACTAAGAATGTTACAGACTGAAATAAAAATACTTTTGAAGGAAAAGCAGCCTCTATTTATCTCATCTGTGTATTCAACGCACTCTCAACTTTTTCCCCAGAGGAACCCTTGAACTAATTTTCAGTTCTTAGGGAACCCCTGCTAAAAAAAAAAAAAAAAAACATTTTAGCAATTTTGCATGGGTGATCTTTGGAAATGCCTCCCTAACATTGGTGGTCATAATGCCACCCTTACAGATAGCAGAAAAATCATTGGTGTCATAGCGTTGGCTCTGCCATGTTACGTTGACCCTGGAACTTTGCAAGGACATTTAGATGGGGGGTCAATCTGCCACATCTCAGAGAACATCTATCAACCTCTGGAGGAACCTCAGGGTTATCCCTGGTGGAGAATGGCTGTGGAGCACCTTGGTAGTCCATTGATTCTGCTTGCCTGTACGGGGTGTATGGGCACATAGATATACTAATAGATCTGAAAGAGACCTGCATGGCACCAGCGATCTGCTGATCGCTGGTGCAATGCTTTACCGGCTCCAAAAAATAAATAAATGTAATTGTTGTTTCCCTGCAAAAAAAATGTGCATTTATTATTTTTTTTCTAAAAAGTGAACCTATCCTTTTGAAGGGTGAACTTCGGGATAAGCCAATGTTGTCTAAATACAAGAAGTTTGTGTATTCTTACTTGAATGTCAACGCGTGCTTTGTACATTTCTTTCAGCTCTATGCAGTAATCCAGCTTAAAGCGGAGTTCCACCCAAAAGTGGAACTTCCGCTCATTTGCTTCCCCCCCCCCCCACCACCCCTCTTCCAATGCCACACTGGAACAGAGACCTGCTTTTGACAGTTCGGCCCACCTCCTCCTTCTCACGCCACCGGGCCAATTAGAAAGCGCAGCACACCTCGTACATGCGCAGTAGGGAACCAGCTGTGGCGATGGCAGCACCCGACAGTCGATCCGAAGATCGGCTCAGGTGCAGACATCGCAGGCTCCTTGGACAGGTAAGTGTCCATATATTAAAAGTCAGCAGCTACAGCATTTGTAATTGCTGACTTTCAATTTTTCTTTTCCAGGCTGGCCCTCCTCTTTAAAGTGATTGTAAAGGCAGAAGGTTTTTTATCTTAATGTATTCTATGCATTAAGATAAAAAGACTCCTGTGTGTAGAAGCCCCCTAATACTTACCTGAGGTCCCTCTAACTCCAGCGATATTGTAGGAATGTCTCAACCGTCCGGGATTCCCCTGTGACTCCCACTGTTGTCAATCAAAGTCAGTCAGCCAATGAGAATAGAAAC
>BLSH010460227.1:244635-256922 GCA_018402905.1 Glandirana rugosa | reverse complement strand
AAAAATGTTAAATAAAATCCTCGAGACAACCCCCGATCCAGTTTAACTGTCTTCTGCTGCTCCCAGGCCCCCCCACAGAGCTGCTGTCTACCCCCCCCCCTCCTCTCTCCTGTCAGCCGCTGTAGAAGATGTGTCATGATGGAGAAGTGGCAACGGGTCGGTAAAATTGTCATTTACCAGCTCCTTCCTTTTCTGAATGGACAGAGTCAGTGATCAGTACCAACTGGTTCACTCATAACTGAAGCATAGTAAACTGTTTACTATACTTCCATTTCTGAATGAATGGGAGGCTCGGTACTCAACTATTCCTATCCATTCATTCTGTGCAGCTGAGGCTACACAGATGGAGATTGAGGGCTGAGGTTTGTTTAGACCCCTGATATCTCATCAAAGCCCCCAACAGAGCTCCTAAAATAAATTGTAAAAAGTTATAAAAATAAAATTGTAAAAGAAATAAAATGAAATGGTAAAAAAATAATACAATTAAAATAAAAAATTAAAACTACTGACACCAGTGAGGGAACTATAAGGATTGCAAAGGTTGCAATTGTGACCGGGCCCTGGAATTTCACCACCATGGGAAGGCATGAAGATAGCAAAACGGGGGCCCCGCTGCAGAACTTGTGAAAGGGTGCTGCTGCGGGACCGTAATAAAGGGACCCGCAATAGTAGTAAAGGGCCCCAGGATCAGCGGGAAGAGGTAAGGGCCCTAGTCAGGGGGCCCTTCATAATTTCTTACACCGGGGCCCTGAAGGCTCTAGTTACACCTCACTGTAAGTTACAGGTAGCGCCAGGAGCTCTTCTCAAGCGCTAAACACAACGCCCGTTGTAAAGATACGGGCAGTTCACACCAGAATCGTACAGGAATGTGCACCGCATTCCCCTGCGGTGTCATTTTGCAGCCGATTTATTTGAATAGTCTGCAGATCACATCAGAACACACAGAAAGCAGTGCATGCACTCATTTTGAAAAACACACTGCAGCAATTCATATCGTACTCCAATACCATATGATCTGGTGCCTGCAAACGCATGGCATTTGCGATCTGAGTTTCTGTTGCCATTTACAATGAATTTGCACCCACAGCAGATCACAAAAGGCAGTGCGCTTTGAACGCGGTGCGAGAAACAAGCATGGAATGTTCCTTTCCCACAAAGTTCCAGTGTGAACTGGCCCTTAACTTTATTTAACAGGGTGTTTTTTTATTTTATAAGGAGCAAAGGGGTATTTTTAAGCAATAAAACTTGATTCTCATCTTGTGGTTATACAATGAAGTAGAAGTAGTTCACAGATGATCACTTTGCTCTCTCTAATTGTAAACACTTTCAAACTGCAGATTAACAGCACTGTGCAAACTAATGGATCGCTGACTGGCCTAACCAAGTCAGCCCCAGGAGGATTTACCCCCTTCTTGACCAGAGCAATTTTTGTGATTCGGCACTGCATAGCTTTAACTGACAATAACTGACAATTGCGCGGTCGTGTGACGTTTTACCCAAACTGAATTGATGTCCTTTTTTTCCCAGAAATAGAGCTTTCTTTTGGTGGTATTTGATCACCTCTGCATCACTTCTGATCACCGCTTTAAAAAAAAAAGAGCGACTATTCTGAAAAAATAAAAAATTTTTTACTTTTTGCTATAATAAATATCCAAAAAAAAAAAAAAAAATATTCATCAGTTTAGGCCAATATATATATATATATTCTTCT
Organism: Glandirana rugosa; assembly: GCA_018402905.1. NCBI lineage: Eukaryota > Metazoa > Chordata > Amphibia > Anura > Ranidae > Glandirana > Glandirana rugosa. Next base: position 255,211 of record BLSH010460227.1, on the reverse strand, counting down.
ACATATTTTTGGTAAAATAAAAATCGGAATCTGTGTACAGTATATAGATTGGTTTGCGCAAAAGTTATCTTGTCTACAAACTATGGGAATAGATTTATGGCGTTTTTATAATTTTTTTTTTTTTACTAGTAATGTTTACATTGGCGGTTCCCCTTCTGCCTCTCTATTAGGCGATCGCGGGTCGCCAGTGGACATCGAGCCGGCGGCGGCTGTGAGTGCATGCAGGGAGCGCGCAAAGGGGCAGACGTCCATGGACGTCTCCCCGGCAATTCAGGCCCGTGCTGTAGCCGCCTTTCAGCCATAGCGGGATCTGTAGTGGTTAAAGTGGTTGTAAACCATTACATATACCCAAGTGAAGTGACTGGCCTCAGGTGATACACAGAGATGAAACAGGTCTTTCTAAATAAGTTGTACCTGTTTATCTGCACCATTCAAAGCACTTCTTTCTCACAGCATCTCTCAGCTCTAAAAAGCAGGGGGCAGGGATCTGAAGTCTCACACTGCAGAGCTCAGTGAGGAGAGCTCCAAGCCCAGACTGTTGGGAAGGGACACAGCCCTCCCTCCTCACAGTACACAGAAAATATGCACAGCTGTGTATGTCAATCACAGGCTGTGTGCTGGAGCGCTCCTCCCTCAAACAATTATCTCTTGGAGTCAGGAAAACCATCAGAAGTGACTTATGCAGGTAACAGAGAAAGGAAGCAGCAGACAGAAATCACACTTAGTGCTTTGGATAGAGACAAGTACACACTATACAGTGAGGGAAAAAAGTATTTGATCCCCTGCTGATTTTGTACTTTTGTGCACTTACAAAGAAATGGTATAATTTTAATGGTAGATTTATTTTAACAGTGAGAGACAGAACAACAAAAACATCCAGAAAGTGCGTTTCAAAAAAATTATAAATTGATTTGCATTCTAAGTTGAAGTAGTATTTGATTCCCTATCAATCTATACAGGTAACGAGCTGAGAATAGGAGCACTCACAGGGAGTGCTCCTAATCTCAGCTTGTTACCTGTATAAAAGACACCTGTCCACGGAAGCAATAAATCAGATTCTAATCGCTCCACCATGGTCAAGACCAAAGAGCTGTCAAAGGATGTCAGGAACAAGATTGTAGACCTACACAAGAAGGAAATGGGCTACAAGACCATCGGCAAGCAGCTTGGTGAGTGGCTGACAACAGTTGGTGCGATTACTCGCAAATGTAAGAAACACATAACTGTCAATCTCCCTCGGTCAGGGGCTCCACGCCACATCTCACCTTGTGGAGTTTCAATGATCATGGGAATGGTGAGGAATCAGCCTAGAACTACACGGGAGAATCTTGTCAATGATCTCAAGATATCTGGGACCATAGTCACCAAGAAAACAATTGGTAACACACTACACCATGAAGGACTGAAATTCTGCAGCTCCCACAAGGTCCCCCTGCTTAAGAAAGCACATGTTCAGTTCGTCTGAAGTTTGCTAATGAACATATGAATTATTCAGAGGAGAACTGGGTGTAATGTTGTCGGATGAGAACAAAATCAAGCTCTTTGGCATCAACTCAACTCACCGTATTTGGAGAAGGAGGATTGCTGCTTATGACCCCAAAAACACCATCCCCACCGTCAAACATGGAGGTGGAAACATTATGCTTTGTGGCTGTTTTTCTAAGGAAACAGGACAATTTCACTGCATCAAAGGGACGATGGATGGGGCCATGTACCGTTAAATCTTGGGTGAGAACCTCCTTCCCTCAGCCAGGGAATTGAAAATCGGTCATGGATGGGTATTTCAGCATGACAATAACCCAAAACACACGGCCAAGGCAACAAATGAGTCGCTCAAGAAGAAACACGTTAAGGTCCTGGAGTGGCCTAGCCATTCTCCAGACCTTACTCCCATAGAAAATATGCGGAGGGAGCTGAAGGTTAGAGTTACCAAACGAAAGGATCTGCAAAGAAGAAAGGGACAAAGCCCCTCCCGAATGTGTGCAAACTTGGTGGCCAACTACAAGAAATGTCTGACCTCTGATTGCCAACAAGGGTTTTGCTACCAAGTACTAAGTCATGTTTTACGAAGAGGTCAAATACTTATTTCACTCATTAAAATGAAAATCAATTTATAACTTTTTAGTAATGCGTTTTTCTGGATATTTTTGTTGTTATTCTGTCTCTCACTGTTACAAAAAAACTTACTATTAAAATTATAGACTGATCATTTCTTTGTCAGTGGCCAAACGTACAAAATCAGCAAACGAGCAAATACTTTTTCCCCACACTGTAGAAGGATGTGCTTTGTTCATATTTCATGTCTGAGGTTTACAATCAATTTAAAAGTTTGTCCAGATGTGCTGTTTGAATGCAATCCTCAGATGTATTAAACAGGTTTCATTACAAAATGTACGATTTTTCGCCGAACTATAACTATATTTACAGTTAGTTTTTCATTCATTTGAAAACATTTTTTATCCTGCTCCCTAAAAAATTTTTGTCACTATGGCGGAAAACAAACGCTGATTTAACCTCACCAATTATTAGAATAGCAAAAGAATTTTTGCACAAAATTCTCCTAGGACTTGGTTAGATTAACACCTATGTGTTTTAAAAGCACATGGCAAAAAACGCATGTCAACGTGCATGTATGCGTGTGTTGGTGCGCAATGCACATTATACCATACATGTTAACATAAATGTCTATGTTCTATATTAGCCCCCCTGGTGGTATTCCCGAGTGTGGCTCGGGGTGGAATTTCAGTACCATTAGCGGTAACCCCGAGCCACACTCGGGATTGCATCGCTGGATCCAGGCAGCGTTACTTACCTTGTCCCCTGGATCCTGGTGTCAGCACGCTGTCTTCCGCCCGATGACTCTGTGTGCCGGGCTCCGTTCCCTGCGAGCGTCGCACATGGGCGGAGACCGGCGGGAAATTCAAACAGTGAAACACACAGCACACATACAGTACACTGTAATCTGTAAGATTACATTACTGTATGAAAACATTTCACATCCCCTTTGTCCCTAGTGGTTTGCCCAGTGCCCTGCATGCACTTTTATATTATATATGCCATTCTTTCTGCCTGGAAACGTGAGAATGTCCATGGCAACCAAAAAGCGTCCCTTTATGTCAAAAGCAGTTTTTGATCAGCTAGAAAACAGCGATAGTAAATAAGAATCATTTGCAGAATTGAGTGATACTGATTTATGGGGAAATTTATCATCAGAAACTGAAAGTGACGACAGCAACAATTCTGCAACTGAGCAAATTTCAGTGTTTTTGGTTTGATTACATTATTGAATACATATTATTATTATTATTATATTATTTTTGATAATTAATTTTAGTTATTTATTATATTATAATTTATGATTTCGTGTTTCAAACTTTATCATACCTGGGATGTCTACTAGACTCTTGTTTGGACAGATTGAAGGGAGTTATCCCTAAGAATTATAGGCCTACAATATAAAACGCCAAATTTCTATGTGAAACCATGTACCGCTTTTAGACGCAAAAATCTGGCATGACCATACCGCCAGGGAGGTCAATAGAAAAAAAAAAACAAAGGAGGAAAACGTTTTATTGCAACTTTTTGGTTGGATCTGTTTGTAAATCAGGCCAAAGATGGGTCGAATGAACTGGCCGAGATTTGATCTATCAGCAGCCTGGTTGTACTGAAGTCCATCCAGCCTGAATGTATTGATGGGGGAATCAAGTGATTTTCTTTCCTGCAACCCATGGTTGCGGGAAAGAAAATTTCATCATCTATGGCTTGCTTTGGTCCCACTTCAGAGATGAGAGACAAAAGGAAAAATGGGTGACTGGCAGCAAAGGAAACACCACCATTTATCCCTTCCTCTTTTTACAAAAATCAAGCCTACATGCCACTTATAGTTATTCCACTGACATCTCAGCAAGAAGCTGAAGTGTTTTGATTCCCTTGTGTGCTATCAGCCTTGATCTTTGAGATCTAATTATCCACATGTTTCAGCCCTTAAACAAGAGTCTAAACATTACATGGATAATTTATTTTCCACATCTAACTACTGTCAAACTGGTATAAGTAGATCAGAGTTTATTTTTACTTCCACTGCATGAGTGAACAGTTCCATACTATGAAGGAAACCAATGAGGGTGAAGGAAATGTATGTCAGGCTACAAAACTTCTTCCTACAGCTTGCTGAAAAAACGATGCAGCACAAATCTTCATTGTTAATGGCAAATACACAGAAGATTAATGCACAAAGTTATTGAATTAACTTTTTACTAACATTTTTATAAAGCGGACTAAGCTGAATTATATTATTTGGTTAAAAAAAAAATGTTCTTGTGTGGGTGGACAATAAAAGTGTTTGATCCTTTGTCAATTCTTTACAGCTCTCCAGGACTTGGGCAGAAGGATGCCCCCTCGCCCCAGGCAGCTACAGCGTAAAAAAAAAATGATATATACAGTTGTGCTCATAAGTTTACATACCCTGGCAGAATTTATGATTTCTTGGCCATTTTTCAGAAAATATGAATAACACAAAAGCATTTCTTTCACTCATGGTTAGTGTATGGCTGAAGCCATTTATTATCAATCAGCTGTGTTTACTCTTTTTAAATCATAATGACAACAGAAACTACCCAAATGACCCTGATCAAAAGTTTACATAACCCAGTTCTTAATACCATGTATTGCCCCCTTTAACATTAATGACAGCTTGACGTTTTCTGTGGTATGTGTGGATGAGGCTCTTTATCTTCTCAGATGGTAAAGCTGCCCATTTCTCTTGGCAAAAAGCCTCCAGTTCCTGGAAATTCTTGGGCTGTCTTGCATGAACTGCACGTTTGAGATCTCCCCAGAGTGGCTCAATGATATTGAGGTCAGGAGACTGAGATGGCCACTCCAGAACCTTCACTTTATTCTGCTGTAGCCAATGACAGGCCGACTTGGCCTTGTGTTTTGAATCATTGTCATGTTGGAATGTCCAAGTACGTCCCATGCGCAGCTTCCTGGCTGATGAATGCAAATGTTTCTCCAGTATTTTTTGATAACATACTGCATTCATCTTGCCATCAATTTTGACCACATTTCCTGAGCCTTTGTAGCTCCCACATCCCCAAAACATCAGCGATCCACCTCCGTGTTTCACAGTAGGAATGGTGTACCTTTCACCATAGGCCTTGATGACTCCTCTCCAAATGTATAATTTATGGTTGTGGCCAAAAAGCTCAATTTTGGTTTCATCACTCCAAATGACTTTGTGCCAGAAGGTTTGAGGCTTGTCTCTGTGCTGTTTGGTGTATTGTAAGCGGGAAACTTTGTGGCATTTGCGTTGTAATGGCTCTCTTCTGGTGACCATGCAGCCCATCTTTAAGTGCCTCCTTATTGTGCATCTTGAAACAGCCACACCACATGTTTTCAGAGAGTCCTGTATTTCAGCTGGAGTTATTTCTGGGTTTTTCTTTGCATCCCGAACAATTTTCCTGGCAGTTGTGGCTGAAATTTTAGTTGTTCTATCTGACCATGGTTTAATGGGAAGCCTTAAAACATGACCTGTTGGAGCGCCTTGAGAAACACTGATATATACCATAGTTTGTAGACTCTATAACTTTCACAGAGACTAAAGAATATATATTGATTTGGGTTACCAGACATGTCGCAGACTACATTTTGGCATAAACATATGAAGAAAGATTATAGGATTGTTGTTGAAAATTTTATAACCCAAACAAAGGAAACCGTTTTTTATATTTTTTGGTGTTTTTCGTTTTTATAGGGAAAAAAAACAGTGGTATTACCAAAAGAAAGCTCAATTTTTGTTTGAGGGCCAATTCACACTACAAAAACATCCTCCAGATCCATTCCGGATGCGTTTCTGCATGCATGTTTTTGATGGGTTTCCGGATGCGCTCCAGATGCACTTTTTCTTCCACTATACTGTAGTCCGGGGCGTCTTTTATGCATGTAGGTGCGTTCACAATACGTTTTAATGCGCTCCAGTACAGTTCTGTGCAGGAAAAATGCAGCATGTTCTTATTTTTGGAACGCACTCTAACTGAAAGCAATTGTGTGAACTATGTCATTGGAAACCATGTAACCTACTTTCTATGCGTTTTGGATGCAGAAAAATAGCACTGGAACGCATGTGGTGTGAACTAGCAATTTGCATATAGTGTTACATGTCAATGCTGTGTGTCAGCCAGGCATTCTTTGATCTCTTAATTTAGAGATCCTACAGCTCCGGTAAGACTGTATGCTGCACTTGGGGACACCTGTCATGGACACTCAGTGTCTTGAAGTGTTACCTTTGGCACTGCATCTGGTTCTTTATATTCAATTAAAAGGTGTTCTGAGCCCAAAGAAGTCAATACTAATTAATGAAAATGCATGTATTATGAAATTTGCATGCAATTTTCAGTGCCTGGTAACAAGGCCAAAAAAGGACGTACTTTCAAGAGCAGTGAGGTGCACACTTTGGTTCAAAAAAGGTGTGAAAGAGGTCATCTAGGTCAAACTTGAATTATGTCTGAACAGGGGGCCTTCAATACCATCTGTCTTCCACATATAATGCTTTCAACATCTCTATCCTGGCAACTGTTGAACTTTTAGCCATCGAAAATTAATACCTGTGCAGATCACAACACCAAGGATAGGATTATGTGATTAGAATAGTGTTGTTCCCCAACTTCCTCCCTGTTCTTAGACAATCAACATCTACACAATCCATGGTGATGGGATTAAAGTGTCTGTGCTACCAGGTGTGGACATGCTGAGGTATCTTCCTGACACTTACTGGAACTGAAGACGTGGCTTGAAGTAGCTATGAAACACGTACAACATTACAAAACAAGTCTAGTAAGGCCCTGTTCACACTGGTGCGGTATTTGCAGTGATTTCTGCGTGTTTCACGCGAATCACACCGTTCATGCAAAATGGTGACTATGGCTCTAAGAACACAATCCCTATAGTCAAGCAATGCTTTGGGGCGGTTTCCCTGCTAAAGGTACAAGCCAACTTTGCCGCATTGAGGGGCCAATGGACGGGGCCATGTATTGTAAAATCTTGGATGAGAACCTTCTTCCCTCAGCCAGAACACTTAAGATGGGTCTTCCAGTATAACAATGACCCAAAACATACCAGCAAAGCAAAAAAAGAGTGGCTTAAGAAGAAGCAAATTAAGGTCATGGAGTGGCCTAGACAGTCTCCAGACCTTAATCCTATAAAAAAATGTATGGAGGGAGCAGAAACTTCAAGTTGTCTAGTGACAGCCAAAAACCTTTAGAGGATTTAGAGAAGAGCTGTAAAGAAGAGTGGACCAAAATCCCTCCTGAGAGGTTTGCAAACCTGGTCACCAATTACAAAAAACGTCCGACCTCTGTGCTTGCCAACAAAGGTTTCACCACCAAGTAATAAGTCATGTTTTTTATTATTTTTAATTATTTTACTCACTGAACTGCAACTTCATTTATAGCATTTGTTTTAATGTTTTTTTTTTTTCTGGATTTTTGGTTGATATTCTGTCTCTATCATTTAAAATACACCTATGGATAAAAAATTATAGACCCTTTGTTTCTTTATAAGTGGGCAAACTTACAAATTTGCAGGGGATCAAATAATTATTTTCCCCACTGTAGATGAGTTCAACCACTTTCGTCCTTTGACGTTAAATACGCTGTTATAGCAGCAGATAGCTGCCATAACCCCGCTATCTTTTCAATGGCGGATGGTACGCTTTAGGACAAAATTGGTCTCCATGGTGCCCCTCCGCTGCGTCCTGGTCGTCTCCACCGCTTACCGGATACATAGGTAGCGGTGGGGACAATCCAATCCTTTCCCCTGTTGGGCAGGAAGTCGAGTGAGGGCATGATAGCCCCCACTCAACTCTATGCCCTTGGATGACAGGAGTGACGTCAAACCTCACTCTGGCCTATAAAGGGACAATTTAAAAAAAATCTACTTTTTTTTTTCGCTTTTAAGTGTAAATGTGAGGATCTGACGCCAGATCTCACATTAAAGAGGTCCTGTCCTGCTTATTTCTATTACAACGGATGTTTACATTCCTTGTAATAGGCATAAAAGTGATCCATTTTTTTTTTTTTTTTTTAAAAAGGACAGGTTGGAGCTCGCGTGCAGAATCGAACGCATACGCAAGTCGCGCCCACATATGAAAACGGTGTTCAAACCACACGTGAGCTGTCACTGTGATCATTAGAGTGAGAGCAATAATTCTAGCACTAGACCTCCTCCTTTTTTAAACCTATGGAGATTTTTAAGTGCCAAAGTTTGTCGCCATTCCATGAGCGGGGACAATTTTGAAGCATGACATGTTAGGTATCAATTTACTCGGCGTAATATTATCTTTCACAATATAGGAAAAAAATGGGCTAACTCCATTGAATGTAACACGTACGGGGGTAGGAGCCATGCTCTGATGCACATCACCTGCTGCTGTCCTGAGAAACACACAGTATGCTGCTCTGTTTTTTTTTTTGTGCCTGAATTTTATTCATTACACGTGAGTAGGATAACTTTTATCAATAAATCTTTTGAATGTTCATAAGCAGAAAGCTCTTAGATTATTTCTTTTGCTTTTACCTGGGTTGGATGCTGAGGACCTGAGACTTTACATCGGGGGGATGCAGCGCAACAGGATTTAACTAATTCCTTATGAGGAATACAGCCCATATGCCTGTTATTTCAGGGGTCTATGATAGGAGGTGAGCGAAGCGGATTGTTTGGAGGTGGAGGGAGTGTCACTTCATGTGCTTGAGATTCTCCTTTATTTGTACACATGTTGAACATCTTTACTCACCTTCTGGGACTTGTGGTCCTCCTTTATTGTGGGCTTAATATAAGACTGTCACTGCGCTGCACCTTACAGGCAGGCCCCGAGTTACGAACGGGTTATAGACTGTAGGTTCGTTGTTAAATCGAATTTGTTTGTAAGTCGGAACTGTTCATTTGTAAATGTAACTTCAACCTGTGCAGTGATGTGGGATGTTCCGGGCACTGCTATGTGTGCAGTTGTGCTATATGGGGCTCTCATGGCTATGCTATGCAGCACTGTGGGCTGTCTGGCCCGCTCGGCCATATCCGGGACCAGTGTGGAGTGCGTGGCCAGCAGTGACGTCACACCACCCCCCGTTGGTAAGTAGGAGTCGTTCGTAACTCGGATGTTCGTAAGTCGGGGACTGCCTGTACTGTTTTTATTTGTTACTGGTGTTCAGCTTGTAACATTGTATTTAATTGCCATTTGCGCTGATTGCAAAATTTTATTTGTATCTATTTTTCTAAAACAAAAATTGCTTTGTAAGACCGCTATGCAAATTACGGTGTGACAAAGTATTGCAACGTCCGCCATTTTATTGTTTAGGGTGTCTGAAAAAAAATGTTTGGGGGTTTCTACCAAAAAAACAAAAAAAAAAACAAAACGGATTTTAACTTTTAAATAAGTGTCAAAAATAGGCCCGGTCCTTAAGTGTTTAAACTGAAAGTTCAATTGGGCTTTAAAGCATAAGTTCACCTTTGTGAAAAATAAACGCATCTTTTTGCAGGGGGAAAAAAAAATGTGCATTTATTATTTTTTTTTACTAGAAGCCTGCAAAATTTTGCACCTGCGATCAGCAGATTGTGGGTGCAATGCAGGGCTCTTGCAGACTGTCAGTGTAAGCTGTCTGGTCGTACCTCGCACGGGCAGGCAGTTACACACGGACAGGAAGAATCAATTAACTACCAGAGTGCTCAACTGCGCCCTGGTAGTTCATTGAGAACTACAAGCCGACAGCCGCAAAGGGTGTCGTTACTTGTAGGTCTCACATTCATAGAATCTCTGTGAATAAACAATGTGTCCGGGTGGGCGGATGCTTTTTGGGTAAATTGTGACAGCAGGTGTGGGGATAAGGTCCCCGGCTCGCTGTCACAAAAGGGGGTTGAGGGGGGGGGGGGGCAGCTGCATCTGTAACACGTTAGACCCTGAATATGGGTGTAACATGTTACGAAAAGGGAACTTATCTTTTAAGTGCCCTTTATGTCCTAAAGGTTGAAGTTCAGTATTGAATTACAGGTCAGCTATGCTTAAAACCGGTCAAAAAAAAATAATCAAGACACTGAAAAGGTTCCACACGGAGTTATCGTACATAAACTCTGGAATCAAAAGTGAGTTAGAAATTGTAATTTGCATTTAATTTTAGAGTCTATAAGGAAAAAAAAAACAGTTATTGAAAATAATGAGTGGGGTGAACAAAGCATGGAAGATGGGGTGTGGTGCATATTATAGCCCACACAAAGACTTTCCTTTATTTTCAGCACTTCAGTTTCATGATAATGCACAAGTTCTCCACAGTCACTAGGTGGCAGGATAACAATTTGATTGTTTCTTGTCAGTTGAGCTTCCTAGAATTTATTAAGAATGTTAACCCAGAATGCACCTATTGTATTGGAGGAAGGGCAAGATCTCCTTTACATATATATCGCCTCTAGTAGGAAATGAGTTCAGCACATACCCCACCTATCTGTGTGACACTTTTCTCTTTCAAACATCAGGATCACAAAAAAGCTGTGGGTCTATGTGTGTGTGTGTGTATGTATATATATGTATGTA
>BLSH010460227.1:225949-236493 GCA_018402905.1 Glandirana rugosa | reverse complement strand
TCTAGCCTACCTTTACCCCGGATTTCTGTTCAAATCTTTTTTTTTATATATATATATATATCTATATATATATATGTCCCTCACGTCTTAATAATCCGTTCAACATAAAAACTCCTTATTAAAATAATAACTTGTTGTTGGTACAAGAGTTACTAAGGTTTTTGAGTAATTATAGTTTCGACTTATAAAAACCTTCATCAAAAATCAAACAAAAATCAACATCGATAAAATCCTCCTATAGACACACACGTCCACTGATAATGACACGTATTAATAATCCGTTGAATTGTTTTTTGTTTATATATTGGTAAAGTTAATAAATAAAAGTCGTCAATTTGAACAGATCAAAACACTGACAGAATCCATGGATGGCAGGCTTTTGAGTGTCCTTGCAAAGAAAGGTGGCTATATTGGTCACGGATTTGTTTTTGTTTTGTTTTTGAATGTTAGAAATGTATATTTGTGAATTTTGAGATGTTATATTGGTTTAACTGCTGAAAATAAATAATTGAAATGGTTATATATTTGTTTTTTGTTAAGTTGCCTAATAATTATGCACAGTAATAGTCACCTGCACACACAGATATCCTCCTAAAATAGCTACAACTAAAAACAAACTAAAAACTACTTCCAAAAATATTCAGCTTTGATATTAATGAGTTTTTGGAATCATTGAGAACATGGTTGTTGTTCAATAATAAAATTATTCCTCAAAAATACAACTTGCCTAATAATTCTGCACTCCCTGTATATATATATATCTATATATATATATATATTTTTTTTTCTAAACTTGTCTTTAGGCCCCATTTCCATCCGATCTCCCATAAGAGGAGAGCGGGGCTCTGACAGGTCTGTCTCAGCACAGTAATCCACCTGCTCAGCAGGGATCAACGGAGCAATCTCCCGCCACATAAAGTGGAGTCTGCCAGGCGGATCACCTGTGTGATAGGACCCTTAGGGCGGGTTCACACCTAAGCGATCTGACTTCAGAGGCGACTTTGCTAGGCGATTTGAACGCAACTTCAAGGCAACTTCAGCAAGAAATTATTCTCTTTTTCTTGTAAAGTCGCTTCTTCATAGACCGTGATCCGACTTGGAAGTGACTTCCATTGACTTCTATGGGCTCAAATTGCCTAGAAGTCACCTTGAAGTAGTACAGGAACCTTTTCAGAAGTCACCGCGACTTGAGTAGCGCATATTAAGACGGCTCCCATTTATTTCAATGGGATTTCTGATGTCAAGTGATTTGAGGCAACTTGGGGCGACACAAGTTGGATCGCAAATCGCCTATGTGTGAACCGGCCCTTCGAGTCATTTGCATTAATCTGCTCCAAAGAAACTAGAAAGGTAAGAATGTTTTAATCATTTTAGATATGTTGCAGGAATGAACAAACATAAGGGGGTTCTCAAATTTGATAGCAAGAGTGGATACACTTAAAGCGGAGTTCCACCCTGTTAAAAGTCAGCAGCTACCAAAAGGGTAGCTGCTGACTTTTAACAATCGGCCACTCACCTGTGCCTCGTACCAGCGATGTGGCCGCCCGAGGGCTCGCTCATCTCCCCCTCCCCTCAGCGGCGCCGGCATCACAAGTGTGAGCACCCGGCTTTGGCTTCAAAGCCGGGCACTTACTGCGCATGCGCGAGTTCCATAAGATCGCAGAGAGGGAGGGGGGAAGGTAGACTTCCTTTCCGGAGCTGCGGCTCCAGGGGAGGAAGTGGACCTGGGACCCTGTGAAAAGAGGGGGGGGGGGGGAGGTAGACTTCCTTTCCGGAGCTGCGGCTCCAGGGGAGGAAGTGGACCTGGGACCCTGTGAAAACAGGGTCCCTGGTCACCCTCCCAAAAAAAAGACATGCCAATTAGGGCATGTTGGGGGGGTCACCTTCCATTAAAGCGGAAGTTCCACTTTTGAGTGGAACTCCGCTTTAAATAAACTTTCAGTTGCTTATGGTGGCCAATCCTGTTTCGTGTCCTACCATAACTATAGAATTATAATAATTGGCTGGTTTAAACAAGAGCTTTACTATTTACTATTCATTATTCTGAGTATAGACTTTGCTTTTATTCCTCCATGTCAATGTGTACATTTATGAGAAAGGCATGGTTATATGTTATAAACGCATGGCACAACAACATTTGGTGCATTTTTAATGCCCTAAATTAACCACTAAGTGCTTACCTGAAAGGGGTCCGGGGGTGGCAGGTATTCAGTAATTAATGCCAATAACTTACGGAGAAGACATTTTCCTTTGAGAACAAAAATATAAAAATTGAACCAGTATTTTCCAATACAGTATATGGGAGGGAAGGTAATAGCTGAAAAGGAAATTTCTGTGCCTGGTACAATGATATCTTGATAAAATATCAGACTGCTTGTTTGACTGTATCAAACAATAAGGTGTGAATTTTCACGGTGGGTCCAAGGTCACAAGGAGCCAGCGTTCTCATTGCAGCTGAAGCCCCCAATGGTTGTATCATTGTTTCAGTCTGCACTGCCAGGCTTCGTGTTACCTCCATTTACCCGGCACAGGCTCCACGACAGCCTGAATTATATATCTCACAAACAATGCTTGCCGCTATTTCCAGGTAGTCTAAACCACTCATATTTTATACAATCATTGGGAGCTCTGGCAAGTGTTATAAAGCAGAGAGAAGCTCAAGCAATGTCCCGCTGTGACTCGGCTCTGCAATGCCTGAAATGAACTTCCCTTTTTTGGATAAGCTGGCAAGGCGCAGTCTGACTCGCTGCCAAAGTGTAAAAAGCACCTTAAAGAGGAATTGACATTTCCACCTAACAGAAGCAATTCACACCGTGTATGTAAAGAAAATAAATCCGGTCAATGTAACGTGTAGTGGTGACAAGGGATTTCAGGCAGTCCAGGCATCGGTGTTGGCAAGATATAAATCATGAACTAACAGAGTTTATGTAGAATTCTTGTACCTAATGTAAATGTTCTTTTATTACCTTAACATCCAGTGCAATCCAGTAAGATTTTACGCACACCAATGTGCTGAAGCATCTTCTTGTACAGTCGGGGCTCATTCACATGGGAGTGAAAGAAAACACTACAAAACCTTTATGCATCTGTACGCGGCCCTATAGAAAGTTATGGGCCCATGTAGACTGATGTGCTAAAAAGCATAATATTCCACTGCTTTCAGCAATAAAAAAAAAAAAAAAAAAGACAGCTGTGTTCGGGGCCATATTTACAGTGCTTGCATGTAAACGTTCGATCCAACTGATCTTTGACCGTTGCCGCTGTTTAGGGCTGACATCCGCAATGTGTAAGCAGTGTTGCCTGCACTGATGATGATACACAATTGATGTTTACATATCAGCCTTGAATGAGTCATTCATGTGGTCTTGGCGTATGCGCAGAATGACCTTGGTCAGTCATTTATGATTTAAAGCGGAGTTCCACTCAAAAGTGGAACTCCCGCTGGTTGGATTCCTGTCCCCCTCAGGTGTCACATTTGGCACCTTTCTGGGAAGGGGACACCTGTCTTTAGACAGATGTCCTATTCCACACATCCGGGAGCTCGGGCCGTCAGCCGCGGCTCCCTCCTCGCTCTGCTACTGGCCGCCTGGTCAACAGCAGAGCGCAGCGGAGTAAGGTGCATGCGCAGAAAGGTGCCCAGCGTGAAGATGTAATGCTACGCGTCCGGGTTCCCTTACCCGCAATGGATGCGGCTGCATCCAACCCCCGATCCGAAGATCGGCGGCGGGTGCCGACATCGCTAAACTCCAGGACAGGTAAGTGTCCTATTATTAAAAGTCAGCAGCTACTCTATGTGTAGCTGCTGGCTTTTAATATTTTTTTTTTTTTTTTTTAGGCGGACCTCCACTTTAATGAATGGCTGAAGAGTCGACATGTAAACATCACTGGTACAATCATCAGCACAGGCAATGCTGATTGCGCATTGTTCATGGCAGCTCTGAGCGGCAAAAGCAGAAATGGGTTACATTTACGTTGTACACAGCCCACAAATACATACACCTGTTTTAATGAAGCCTGAATGTCTTCTGAAGATGACTTTTTATTCTTTGTTACCACGATGGTGTGAAGACTGCAGCATTGAATGGATTAAAGTGGTTGTAGAGGCACAAGGTTTTTCATCTTAAAGAGTTCGTTAGCCCAAAAAAAAAAATGCTGTCCCTTAAGTACAGACTCCCATTATCATATTAGCTGATCCTGAGAGACCGTTGTGTGTGTCTGTGTCACCCACAGCTCTCCTATTCTCCTCTGTGCCTGTCTTCAGCTCCTCCCCTACCTCTTACTGTTAACACGTAGTCTCTCCTCTATGCTCTGCTCTCATAATTAACTTTAAAGTGGTTGCAAAGTCACAACCACTTTAACCTACAGGTACCGTGCATATCTCCTAAACTTGCATAGCTTAGGAGATATGCACTGTAATGGTATGTGCCAATGTCATCGGCGCACTGAAGAATCACGCCACCTCCCCCCCCCCCCCATGGTGGCCCAGAGTGCCGTTTCTTCTGTAACCATGTCATAAATTATGGCTCCCGTGCACATGCGCGGGAGTGATGGCAGCGCGGCTCCGCCAATCACAGCGCTGAAGCCGCACTGTGGTTGGCCGGAGCTGTGGACCAGGATCACGTCACCGGTGAAAGCGGTGTGCCTAGACCGCTGCAACAGCTTCATTTCTAAGCAAGTATTTCATAATGAGCTGGTATGCAATGCAGACTAGCTCATTATGCCTTTCTCTTGTAGGGTTTTGTTTTGGGGGGTGGGGAGCAGAGACTTGACAACCTCTTTAAAAGCTCCCATTTCCTCTGTATTAGAACAAGAAGTTCCCCTGTGTCTGTGTTATAGATCATAATCATAAATGTGCTTATCTGTATAGATAACACAACGTCTTCCTACACACGGTTCTCTCTAATTTCCAGCTGTCAGCAGCAGTGCTCGGCCTCCCCTCTGCAACTTTTTGCTGAGCAGAGGAGAGGAGAAAACAGACAGCTGATCGTAGGAAGATGGTGTGTTATCTATACAAATAAGCATATTTATTATATAACACAGGCACAGGGGAACTTATTGCTGTAATACAGAGGGGGTGGGACCATTTTATACAAGTGGCTTAACAACCACTTTAATGCATCCTATGCATTAAGATAAAAAACCTTCTGTGTGCAGCAGCCCTCCTGGGTCCCCTCGCGATACAGCGATGTTGCAGGTGTGTCTCGCCCATCCGGGACTTTCCCTCCTGATTGACTGAGACACCGCAGCGGCACCATTGGCTTCCGCTGCTGTCAAACAAAGTCAGTTAGCCAATGAGGAGCGAGGCAGTGGGGCCGAACTGCGGCTCCGTGTCTGAATGGATACAAAGAGCTGCGGCTCAGCTCGGATACCCCCATAGCAAGCTGCCTGCTGTGGGGGCATTCAACAGGAGCAAGGGGCCTGAAGCACAAAGAGGGACCAGAGAAGCAGAGGATCTGGGCTGCTCTGTGCAAAACCACTGCACAGAGCAGGTAAGTATAACAAGTGTGTTATTTTTATATAAGAAAAAACGAGACTTCACAATCACTTTAAACAGTTTGAGGGAAAGTCTCAAAGAGAAGGTAAGTGGGTGTTCACCTGAAGCAAACCTGGCAGGAGACATGCTGATGTCACAGGAATCATTCATCCTGCCACTGCAAACATTTTTTTGAGATGACAAAATGGGCGCCTTTAAGCAAAAAGTATGTGAGCAGAGGACACACCCCACCACTAATCCAGTTAAGTGGACCAAGATTTAATACACAAAAAAAGTATTGGTTAATTACCTTTATACTGGCTTTTCAAAAGAATACATTTTATAATTTAGAGGTTGGGTAAAAAGTTTAATCCAGCACAACACTTTTGGTGGTTAAAGTGTATCTCTAGCCAAAACAGTTTTCAGCTTTGAATAGAGAAAGAAAATAGATAGAAGCTCTTTTGGAAGGTATGGATTTCTGTCACATTCAGGAAATTCCCCTTCACTTTTAAGCAGGACATGCGATTTTCATTCCTGCAACCACAGGGGAGGAAGGGAGCCGACCCTTCTAAGAGAACACAGTGATCACTGCTAACTGTTATTGTCACCGGCAATTGTTGCATGGTAAAAATACAACATGCTGGTTGCACACATCGATTGATCGACTTGGGTATAATCAGCCTGCCCACAGATGGATTAAATCTTGGCTGGTCCCTGTTGAACCTGCCAAGATTCGATCAATCTATGGCCAGCTTTAGTTTCAGAGACAACAGGTGCGAACCCCCATTGAAAGAATTTGCCTCTATTTTGGTAATTATGGATGTGCCATTACTTTCTGTCTTTCATAGAGGTCTAGATACCAGACAAGAAAGAGGAACATCTGAGGAGGAAAGAGTCCATAAGAGGGACAAGTTGGCATCAATGCCAAAGTCAATCCATCAAAACAACATGGCACTCATAGGACCCCGTCTCAATGAATAGTCTTTGTTATTAGTATCTAACCATACAGCTGTTGTACAAAAATGGTCACACTGTACAGTTTTGCTCATTCCAATTGTAACAAAACTACTGAAACAAAATTCCTGCCCTCCATTCTTTTCCAGCATCAATGATTCCATAGTTATTGAAGCCAAAAAGTACAATTGTCCCAAAGCCTGCAGCTTTATAAATCAAGTTTTAATTGATAGATCTCGTATGGTGTTTTGCTTTATGTGTTGCTATGGCCATTAACGAATTAAAAAATAATATAGAGTTGGATTTTAAGACCATGTGCTTTCAGGGGAAGCCAGGCTCCCCCTCCCCCTCCATTGATATGTAAATAAACCAGTTAGACAGCTAGAGAGAACATTCTCTGCAGGAAGTTTGTGTATACAGGAAGTTGGTGGGAGGGGCTTGGGGTCTTTTGAAAGGAACATGTGTTCGCAAAAGAGTTGTGTTTGAGAAGACAGAGGAGCAACGCATGGCTGCTAAAGCTGGAGAACTTTGGAGCCAATTTGAGTTGGACTGAACAACGAATCAAGAAGGACATTACATCTTAAACCCTAAGTTGGGTAACAGTTTAGCTTATCAAATGCGTACATATTGTACATGCTTATATTTTGCTAGAAAGGATGATTGGCATTATGCATGTTGTAGACATATTTTGTAAGCTATGAGTTGTGTTATATTTGATATCCTACAGTTGTATGTGCAGATTTTCTGTTTAGTAAAGCATTGATACACTACAGAAGTCTAAGCTTCCTTAGTTTTACCGCAAGTAACCTTGCTAGATGAATGCAAGCAAAACATATGGTTGGTTCACCTTTCCAATAAGACTTACAGTGCATAATTGCCAAACTAGATGATAAATAATTATGCTGTTGGCAAACATTTTTCAACATTCAAAACTGTTACCAGTAGCCAGCCGCACCTCCCGTAATGCTCAGTCATGAAAGTTCCAGCCAGTGTATGTGCGCCATCACAAAATTAAACTAGGAAGGTCACAGAATTGGGTTAAAACAAATGCTGTAATCCAGTTGCATGTGTGGCTCATCCAAATGTGCTGTGAAGCCACCACATTGAATTATGGGAGATTTGGTTTGATGACCAGGCACTGAACTGCAGTGCTCAGTGATCAAGGAACATGAGCCAAGTGCAGAAATGTGCACTAACCAGGAAATGCTGTTCTCAGGCACATCTTTTGAAAGAGACGTAAAAATTGAATTTTTGTACTCACCGTGAAATCCATTTCTCCGCGTTCATCGACGGACACAGCGCCTCCTTTAATCTTGACCATCTGGTTATATCGCCTCTGCAGGAGTAGGACTAGGCAGAACCTAAAACTTGGCTACGCCCCATGGGCCGTTCTCAATCCGTATATAACCCCCTCCCTGTTCTAGATATTCAGTAAGCAGTAATAGACATATCAAAAACTCCATAGAGGGATGGGTGCTGTGTCCGTCGATGAACACTGAGAAGTGGCTTTTACGGCAAGTACAAAAATCACATTTTCTCCTTAGTTCATCGACGGACACAGCACCTCCTTTAATCTTGACCATTGGGACGTCCAAAAGCAGTGCCAAAATAAAATGAGGCGTGGGGGAAAATAACCCAAGGCTAACCACAAGAGCCCTAACCAGGACACAGGAGCCTTAAACAGGTCACAGGAGCCCCATCTGAAAAATAAAAATTTGAACGAAAAACACCCCTAGAAAGGGAACAGCCCCTCTTAAACAGCAGTCTGCAAAACTTTGTGGCCAAAGGAAGCATCCGCAGATGCCAAAATATCTACTTTGTAGAATTTGGTGAAAGTATGCACCGAAGACCAAGTGGCCGCCTTGTACACATGTGAAATTGACACTTGATGACGGAAGGCCCAAGAAGTACTAAGTGCCCGAGTAGAATGTGCTGTGACATGGAAAGGAGGAATAGAATAGGCCTGAGTAACTGTTTGTCCGATCCATCTGTAGCCAGCCCTTTCCTTGGTCCTTGTGTAACCACAAAAAACGAGCCTGACTTCCGAAAGGACTCCGTGTCTGCCAGATACACTCGAATCGCGTAAACCACATCCAAGGTATGCAAAGCAAATTCCTTGGGATGAGCCGGCTTGGGACACAGGGAAGGCAACACAATGTCCTCATTCAAATGGAAGTCCAAGACCACTTTACGTAGGGACGATGGACAGGGACGAAGAACCACATTGTCTCTGTGGACCACTAAATAAGGAGTAAGACAGGATAATGCCGCCAACTCCATCCATTGAGGCTATGTTGCGGCCGACCTAGTGCATAGCTGCGGTCTGCACGTGCTCGCTGGCTGGACTGGGGAGACCACTGGATCTAGCCCAGCTGTTGATTGTAGCTCTCCCAGGAGATGCATGGAAGGAAGAAAAAATTGCTAGGACCCAGCAAGGAGCTAGGTCCTTACTCCTGACTAGACAGAAAAAAAACTGGAAACCTGGAACAGGGAGGGGGTTATATACGGACTGAGGACAGCCCATGGGGCGTAGCCAAGTCCTAATCCTGCAAAAGGGATAAAACTCAAGATTAAATGAGGCGATGTGTCCCTCGATGAAGGAGAAAATAGAATTCCAGGTTTTCATGTCACACATGTAAAGACCTGGCCCAAACAAACTATTTCCATCACAGAACAATGCTGCAGCCAGGTTTGCTATAGTGTACTGCAGTACCATTAACTATATAACATAAGCCGTGCTGTGTCGCAACAGCAGTACAAGCGACTTCCTGTTTGCTGCTGGAATTAAAGAGCCTGGCTGAGTGCTTCCCCGCCATTCAGGAGGAGCCTTGTATTTTAATCAATGAATACAAGGTCTTCTGAATGACTGAGGTGGAAATCATGACATTATCTGTCCGCCTCTCCACCTCGGCCAATCAGGGGAAGGCTTGCATTTACTGATAAAAAATACAGGCTTCTCTTACGCTCTGTGCCCTGGCCCTTGCCACACATCTGGCATATCCAATCTACCCATTCTGTTCCCAAGACTTCAATGACTTCAGTGGAATTCCAGACAACAGGTGGAGTCAAACCACGATGGACTATGGACAGTGGGTACAGTGCAGTTCTATCACGGTTTAAGAAAAGAGGCCATGCAGAGCCACGAAGGCTACACAGCTAAGATCTCCATGTATTTATAGATGTAGTCTAATTACAGACTTTTGTTGTTTAGAAAAAAGAATTGACAGTTATTCTGCAGACATTCACACAACAGATCACTAAGAATTCTCATTCTCACAGTCCCAAGTGTGGAAACAGGGTGGGAAAAAGAAGTAAATTTAGCTCTAAGTCAAACATTGAAGTAATTTATTTTTAGGTTGGGCTGAATCTTATTAATTTCATGTGTTATTTTGGTTTTGCTTATTAAAATGGAATGGAAATTTCTACTGGTCAACACTAATCACTGAGGTTTTACTGATCACTATAAAGAGCAACGAGAATGAGTATAATGCAGTAGCCCACAGTACCTACTAATCGTTCATCAATGTTGGCTACAGAAAACTAAAAGATAACTGGTTGCTGTGGATTACTGCACCTCATTGTTGTTTTAGGGTTCTTTA
The DNA here is from genome assembly GCA_018402905.1 of Glandirana rugosa. Lineage (NCBI taxonomy): Eukaryota > Metazoa > Chordata > Amphibia > Anura > Ranidae > Glandirana > Glandirana rugosa. Next base: position 226,467 of record BLSH010460227.1, on the reverse strand, counting down.
TATAGGCCTCATGCACACAGGACTTTATATGTAACACTCCAAGAAGCCAGTAGCGTTTTTGCAGAAAAAACACCTGCCACTCCTAAAAGTGTCTACCGCTTTTACAAGTGTCTAGGTGCCTTTACAGGCATCAAGCGCTTGTGCATTAATTTCATTGGCTAGAATAAATAATTGATTCTGTCCATTGAAATAAATGAAAGCCCAAGCATTAAAAATGCACCTAGTGTTTAGACGCATTTATAAGCGTCAAGCATTCTTTTCTGCCCAAACTCTGCTGCTTCTGGATGCACTGGCAGTGTTGTTTTTTTCCTGTCTCTAGACTCTCCTGCTACTAAACGCTGCTAAAGTCCATGTGTGCATGGACACATAGGCTAACATGCAGGGGAGTTTAGAGGCAGTGAAAAAAAAACAAAAATCAGACACGCCTAAAGCCAACATTTTCAAAGCTGCATCTTACATTGAAAAGGGTAAGTCTACGTTTACAGAAAAATCCTCCTCAGCACCCCCCCCCCCCCCCC
>BLSH010460227.1:191383-214323 GCA_018402905.1 Glandirana rugosa | reverse complement strand
TCGCCATGACGCTATAACGCCGCCTGTACAACCTGGTAAAACTGTGAAAAAACCCTGGTAACCGTAACACTGATCGCTGTATAAATGCCAATGGTCCCAAAAAAGTGTCAAAATGGTCCAACATGTCCGCCGCAATATCGCAGTACCGCTAAAAATCGCAGATTGCCGCCATTACTAGTAAAAAATAAAATTAAAAAAAACCCCAGAAATGAATTATCATTCGTAAACGCGGCAACTTTTGCGCAAACCAATCAATAAACGCAGATTTCGATTTTTTTTATCACAGATATGAGGAAGAATATAAATCGGCCAAAACCGTTGAAAAAAAATGTTTTTTTTTTTATTTGTATTTTAGCAAAAAGTAAGAAATTTGGGGTTTTTTTGCAAAATTGTCGCTCTTCTTTTGTTTATAGCAGCGATCAGAAATGACGCAGCGGAGATCAAATACCACCAAAAGAAAGCTCTATTTGTGGGAAAAAAAGGACTCAAATTTCGTTTGGGTAAAACATTGCACGACCGCGCAATTGTCAGTTAAAGCGACGCAGTGTCGAATCGCAAAAAGTGCTCTGGTCCTAAACTGTGAAGTCCTTCCGGGGCTGAAGTGGTTACAGATTAAACCTTTTTTGACACTTGTAGCTTACAAGTTAAAATCAGTATTTTTTTTTTGCTAGAAAATTACTTAGAACCCCCAAACATTATATATATTATTTTTAGCAGAGACCCTAGAGAATAAAATGGCAGGCGTTGCAATATTTTATGTCACACTGTATTTGTGGTCTTACGAAAGCAATTTTTGTTGGAAAAATGCACTTCAATGACTAAAAACTAAACAGTACAGTTAGCCCAATTTTTTTGTATGATGTGAAAGATGATGTTACGCCGAGAATCCTGAGAGGATCTCAATCTTTATTCTAACCAAAAAAAATTGTGATTCTCATTTTATCCAGAATCATGCAGGTCTAAATCACATACTGAATCAACCACCAGCCTAATTCTTCTCACCATGTGTGAGGAAATGGGTTGGTCAGCAGAACGTCAGTCCCTCTGTACTGGTCCCACCCCTCCTCCAGCCCTGCCATTAGGCTGCATTCACACCTGAGCGACACGTTTTCGGGCATATTTGAAGCGTTTTGTTGTGCGACATCAGGCGTTTGCAAACGCCTGATGTTGCGCTAATGCGCACGTTTGATGCTTTTCCATTGATTCTAGGTCAATAGAACAGTGTCAGAAACACCGGAATATGTCCGATTCGCACGACAAAAGTACCTCCAGGAGTAGTTTGAGTTTAGGGCGTTTGGCTTTAGGCGTTTTTGAGTGGAGATGTGAACCATCTCCATTCAGAAACATACTTTTTTTTTTTCCCCCCCCCTCCAGCGTTTTGTAGCTTCATGCGTCAGGCATATTTGAGCTACAAAACGCTCAGGTGTGAATGGAGCCTTAGGGCTGGTTCATACCACATGCTGCATTTTTTCACTTCATCAAAAAGGAATTGACAGTAGGCTACATGGATTTCAAAGGCAAGGTTCACACCATTGCAGTGCGTTCCAGTACAGTTAACAAAAGTAAAACATGCAGCAGTTTTTCTGCACTGGAACATGGCAAAACGCATCAAAAACGCACCGGAAAGCATTACAGGAAAAAAAAAAAAAAAACCCCAGGAAACTTTGGAAACAAAACGAGGGAAAAAAAACTAACCGGAACGCGTTGAAAAAACGCATTAAAAACACACCGGACTGCATTTCTGTGGTGCAACCTGGCCCTTATAGCATGTATGCAGATGTGCTGGAAGCCTTCAGGTCCAGCAGGGCCCTTTGGCCCATCTGCTCGCTCATAGGTGACTTCCTACGTGTGCACAAAGGCAATGAGGTGTTGGGTCTTCCCTAATAGTCGTCTTTGGTTGGGAAAAACCTGCGTGTGTGTGCAGATGGGCCAACAAAATTATATTCTCCACTTTGACCACAAATCTTTCATAGCAAACCAAATACAGAAATTGGATTTAAAATCTCATCTAGGTGGTAGAGAGTTCCCTTGACTCTACATAAGGACTTTTCATAAACCTCTCACTTGTGCTGGTGATGTCAGCAGGTAATACTTTACTTCAGATTTTTAGGATGGCCTGTGTTTAGATGCTCCTGAGATGGCTGTCTAATCAATAATTAGGAAACTTAGATATTGACCTGGGTAGGGACCCTGCAGCCTACTTACTACATCTGGACCCTCTCCCCAAACGCAAATACAAACAATGTCTTCTTAATCCGCGTGGATAGAGTATACATCCCTCCCTCGCTACCTTGGCAATGTGGTGTTCAAAGGTCCAATAATCACTGGACAGAATTTTTGGAACATGTGGTACTACTGGATAACTGAAATTTAAAAAAAAAATGTATCCTCGTTATTGTGGGGGATTGTCTATTTACTTTGTTGCAAGCAGCTTTTTACTTCTTTTTGGATGGTTCACATCTCCACTCATGGATGCCCTCCCGGCAATTCAGGTCCGCGCTGTAGCCGTCTTTCGTGTATATATAGTGAAAGGGAAGTGGTTAACTCAAGTCAATTTAAATCACTAGTAAAAAGGCTTTATTTAAATCAACTTGATTTAAATCATAATTTTTAAAGCGCAACTCTCATCTCTGTCCTGCAGCAGCTCCTCTGAACTGTTGTTGACTCACCGAAGTCCCATTCACTTTAATGGGACGGCTGGTGATGTGGCAGTGACACAACAAGGTGAGGGAGGTGGCGGCAGCAGGAGAGTGGATGCCCGCTAACAGGTGCTGCCATGATGGATCTGAAATGACAGGTGCTCTTTAAATCGAAGGACTCATTTCTGCTGGTAGTTATAATCTTTAATATTTGCAAACAAAATTAAAGTTTCCTATTTAAAATAAGCTGTCAGGTTAGTAAGACCCCTTTCACACTGAGGCGCTTAACAGGCGTTTTTGAGCTAAAAATGGCGCCTGTATAGCGCCTCTAAACTGCCTCCTAATCCTCCCCAGTGTGAACTTGCAGGATGGGAAAAAATTCCTGCAAGCCGCATCTTTGGGGCGGTGGAGGAGTGATGTATACACTGCTCCTCCACCACCCCTGCCCATTGAAATGAATGAAAAAGGGGTCTTAGTACCCTCCTTCCCCCTGCCCATCCTCCACCCACTCCCACCCCACCCCCTGTACTGGCCTTACTATACAGGATGTAAGGCCTAAACAGGCTATACAGCCAGAAGTATTACCAAGAACCGAGACAGCCAACCTCGTCTAGATGTAGATTTAAGCTGGACTATTGTTCGTATTTGTAACCTGCTTTGATGTTTTAAAAATAAACAAAAAACTGTATTTTGTTACCTGTATGGAAAATGAAACGTGCACTGCTGTACCAACTTGTCTTCTTTCAATTAAAATTAATAATAAAAAAATAAATATGAAGCAATGATAAAGACAGCAGGGGTGGCACAGTAAACGGACTGGATCAGATATATACTGCTTTTTATTAGATATTATTATGTCTATCATAATAGGGAATTGGTTTAGCCCTTTAACTAATGTTCTGCATTAAATAAGCTATTAGTAACTGTGGCTTACAGTATTTGCTCCTTTCCTGAGCATTTTATCATAGAAAAAACAGAGATAATGGAGAACCATGATAACAATATAACTGTGCAATGAGTAACCAGCCAGCTCAGCTTTCACTTCCTCCATTAGAATGGTGTCCCTCCTCTGCTGCATGCAGGGATGAGCAATGTGTCTATCCTGCAGACACATTGCAGTGGATGGGGGGAATTCTTGGGCAATGCTACAAATCAGCAACATGTTCAGTACTGTGAGTCAACTACCCTTTGTTGATGCTAGAAATGCCTGTAAAGTAGAATGCCAGTAAATAGGATTTATTCAAAGATGTGATATCTTAGGTGCAAGGTATATAATGTGCAGGTGTTTGCTGGTACTTCCTGATAATGAGCTTCATAACACCTCCTAATCCAATCTCTCTCAACCTTTTTATCCCAGAGGAACTCTTGAAATAATCGCCTTCTCTCAGGGAACCCCTGCTACAATATTCCATTGAGGGTCATTAGAAAAATGCCCCTTACATTCATTGCAGTGAAAAGAATACCCCCCTTACAGTGGTGTTTAGAATGGCACAATTCTAAAACGCATTAAAGAAAAAGCATATCATGCTACTGACTCTGCTAAGTTGCGATAGACCTTGATGTATGGTGGCACCATCAGATGGGAGGCCAAATAGCCACAGCCAAGGAACCCCTAGCAACTGCTGAAGGAACAAAATATACAAGCAGAATAATCAGTGTAAATAAATCTTAAAAAAATAATTTTAAATCAGTGGCTGCTGACACAAACCCAGTGTATCCACCAACACCAAACAATTAGGGAAAAATAAATAATGTGCAGGGCTACCTTAGCACATTAAAGTGCTAGAGCTTGAACAAAAAAAATCAAAGTAAATTCATTAAATATAAAGTTCAATACTGTTATACAAAATTGTTTAGTGTAATGTGACATCAAGGCTCCTCCCCTAGACGCGTGTCGTCATGGGTGTCATTTGCATGCCTGATACACATGTATTTTCTTAACACTGCCCTTAGGGACAGAGGTTGGTATATAACAAGACGTGAGACGCTATGATCCCACCCTTACTGAAGAAGTCACACCCATGATGACACGTGTCTAGGGGAGGAGCCTTACGTCTGCACGTCACGTCGGGGCCATCAGAATTGTTTGTACAAGTGAGTGTACACATGCGGTAACCAGCTGCCACAGCTTAATGTGGCGATTCAAGTGTTTTCTGCTTTGCTTTGGGGCATAATAAATTGCTGTTACAGAGCGCATTAGATCGCTTTTTACCTTCTTTTTCATATATTACTGGGGAATTGAGCTAAGACCTAAAAGGACTGCAGATTCAGCCAAATATTTATATTAAGGAGAAGCACATCTGAAGGCTCTCTCAGCATTTATTTTACTAGCGACGTGATCGGTAGATCCAACTGGTGAAGGATATTATATTGAGCACTCTTTGTGCATTCATCGGGAACTTGGCTGTCTTCCTTGGATCCATCTCATAACCTGCTATGATGTCCCACTTATGAACTTTTATTGCTGCTAAATATTCTTTGCACTGAAGATTCACATTGTTGAGATGAATAGACATTTTTATGGATTTACATTGCACAAGAACTTTATTATTATAGAGGATTGATGTTATATTACACTAAACAATTTTGTATAACAGTATTGAACACTATATTTAATTAATTTACTTTAATTTTTTTGTTTAAGCACTTTAGTGTGGTAGTAAGGTAGCGCTGCACATTATTTTTCTATAACTCCTGGAGGAACCCTATGGTTCCATGGAACCCTGGTTGAGAATGGCTGTCAGGTCAGAGAATTGATTGGCATTGTAGAGTACTGACTCCGATTATTCCTGGCGAAGCGGGTGCTGACCTGAGAAACCTGTTGAATTTTTGATAACCTGGTACCTACTTGAACGAAATAATCAAACCATGTACTATGGATTCAAAAAGTTGAAAACGAGTATTGGGGTATCAAGGCTCAACTGGGGTATATAAAGTTTATATGTATGCGGAAAAGCACCTAAGTTGTATTTTACTTCCAATAGTCCTAATGAGGAGAATAAAATGTAATGTTGTTATGAGTTGGTACCTTTTAGGTCCGGTTCATACCTAGGCGATCCGACTTGGGGGGCGACTTTGGCCGAACAGAGAAGGGAGAGATGGGGTTGCCTTCAAAAATTCTTTTCTTTAAACTGTAAATTCTCTTCTATATAGATGGGAGATCCGACTTGAAGGTGACATTAAATTCTATGGGCACAAGTCGGATAGGAGTCGCCTTGAAGTAGTACAGGAAACTTTTCTGAAGTCGCCTTGAAGTCAGTAGTGTATATTAAGACGGCTCCCATTCAGGTCAATGGGATTTCGGATATCAAGCGACTTGAGGCGACTTAGGGGGACACAAGTCGGATCGCAAGTCGCCTAGGTGTGAACTGAGCCCTAAAGTCCTGTCGTTTTTCTTTGTTAGGGCCTTTTTATACATATTCAATTTCAGTTGTGGTACCTTTAACAGTATTATAGACATTGATATGCCCTCCCTTTTTGTAGTCTTGGTTTGCTTCTGAAGTGAACACTACATATTCTCATACTCTGCTGCCCTTTGCGTGCCTTTATTCGGCCCTTGTGGACTACTCCTCTCACTGGAATGAGGCACTATTTATCCCACTGACACCAACGAGGCACTTTTTCTAATACTGAACCCAACGGTGGGACATAAATCCTCCACAACGAATGGGGCACGATTCCTCCTACTAATACCAATGATGGGGTACTAGTCTTTCTAATCACCCCAATGATGGAGCACCATTCCTCCCATCAAAATCAATTATGGGACACTATTTCTCCTCCTACTGGCCACAGGTGCTATGTAATTTTATTTCTCTCTCACCGATCACCAAACCTGAGGCTTTATTTACATACTGAGACAGCTGTCAGTCCAGGGATCTGTGTTGATCAAAATATTCAATTAGGGTCAATCCAGAGCCTGGACTGGCTGAATGACGTCAGCAAAAAGTGGACTGGCCCCGCTGTTGGCCGAAAATGGGTCGCAGGAGTGAAAAACAAAATGCACTGATAGTGTGACTCATAGGAGACGTAGGGCTGAAAGAGCTTTGGCCCTACTTCTCCTTTAAATACATTTAGACTGGGCTTCTATAGAAAGGTAAACCTATATAAAAATTATCAGACATTAAAAATACCACCTGGTGACATCAGAAGGAGCACAATCTGTTGTCATAAAAATGCAGAACTTTAGACTGAGTCGCACAAATTCCAATGAGTGGGAAGACATACAAACATGAGTCACAGACACAAGCTGCACACATAAGTGGCTGTCTAAACAAGGCACAGGCTGTTTATTCTTTTATATTTTTCTTCCAAGAAAAAAAACAGTACAATATTACTCAGTGACCGACCGCGATTTTGGCAGCTTTTATCTACTCTCAGACTCTAGACAGGCCTATAGGGTTAGGCTGGATGGTGACTCAACCAATAACACTTAACACAAAAGTAGGCTGCTTACCAGACCTTCCGTCTTTGAACTCAAGTTAAATCCCATCATGGGCCCACAACATACTTCACAATGAATTTAAACAGTGAATCATTCATGTTTGTACATTAAAAATGGCATAGAAAGAACCACAGGAGGCCCTCCACTGCTTACTAATACTAACCCTTCTGAAAATGCTAGTTCAGCCTGGGTGTTGAGAAGATCCTCATTCTTTAGTGGTTCTGGGTTGCTAACCCTAGGAAGGTATGTACACAAGACGTTCCTAATCCGCACAGGTTTTTCCAAATCAGTAACACCTAAATTACTGAAGCCAGTGTTAGCACCACAACCAAGCAACTAGCATTTTCAAGAGATCAACAATGGCATCACCCATATTTCTCTTATTTCACTTTACTACAAGACTATAATTGTACCCAGAACTTCCTGGCTATATACTGTAGGTTGACTATATTGGTCAAGGACTGCCCTGAGACTTCAAATGGAGATCAAAACACATGAAGATGCAACAAGTTCAGGCAGGAAAGAGCTGTGCCTAGTGCGAAACATGCCAGAATAGAACTTATTCCTGCTGTCTATTTAAATCGATTGTAAAGTCTTGTTTTTTTCCTATAACAACAAACATGTTATACTTACCGCCTCGGTTGCAGTGGATTTGCACAGAGCAGCCCTGATCGTCCTCTTCTGGCCCCTCCCTCCTTTTCCGTGCCCCCACACAGCAAGCAGCTTGTTATGGGGGCACCCAAGCAGAGTCACAGGGGGAACCACCCCCTCTCTCTTCTAACTGGCTAGCTGACTTTGACTGGCAGCGGCAGCCAATGGCACCGCTGCTGTGTCTCAGCCAATCAGGGAGGGAGAATCTCGGATGGCTGAAACACTCATGGACATCGCTGGACAGAGAGGGACCTCAGGTAAGTATTAGGGGGGCTGCTACACACAGAAGGCTTTTTATCTTAATGCACAGAATGCATTAAGATACAAAACCTTCTGACTTTACAACTCCTTTAAATAATGGAAAAATATATTGAATTTGGTGTGCAGCATTCCTGTTGTTGATACAATTGATAGCTTCAGTGGAGTCAAGCCGAGCCAGCAGCTGAAATGTGATTGTGGAGTGCGGTACCTAAAGCCAGGTACACACTGAGTTTTTTCCGTTCAAACCAGCGGGTTCCAGTCGGAGCCGCTGTACCAACGTTGGATCCCCCCCCCCCCCACTACGTCGTTGTGTTCTGAGAGGGGGAAGGCCTCCCCGCCAGAACACTTCAGAGCTCTCAGCTATTGGTGGAGAGCGCTGATCGGGAGTCACTCGGCTGCTCGTTTTCCAGTATTCTCGTCCGATCAAAGTCGTCCAAAAGGCCAGTTGCTGTCGGACCGGCTGCCATACACACAGAACAAATGTCGGACAGTTTTTATTGAACATTCGGCCCATGGGTACAGGGCTTAAGGCAGGCCCATACACTGAGCAAATATCTTTCCTGCAACCATGGGTGGCAAGAAAGAAATTCGCTTGATTCCCCAATAAAAACAGATAGTACTGACAGGGTAGCCATTGCATTCTTCCGGCGGGGAAGCTGTCCCTGCCAGGAGAAGACAATGACTATTGTCAGCGGCTATTCCAGCCGCTAGCGATAATCATATGTAAAATCCAGCAGACTGCTGGTACCCAAGTTGATCAATCAACTTGGGTACATTCAGCCTACCCATACATGGTTTGAATCTCAGCCGGTTCCAGCTGAACCGGCTGAAATTCAGATCGTCTGTGGCCGGCCTAATTTTGCCCAGAGCAGCATATGAAATATTTGAACTTTCTGCAAAGTTATCGGCAACTATGTGTACAAAGTGTTTGGCCTAGCTAAACAATCATGTTTAGGAGTCTGGAGAGGTGGAAGAAGCATATCTCAGGAGAAACATCAGCAATTGGACAAAAGATTTCAAATATGATCACTTTGCCCAAAAATTTGTCAGGCACGTTGCCATTCCAGTACTTCTGAGAAGAGACATATGTCCTCATCTTAAAGTGGACTTATTGGTGAATATAAAAGACCCGCAATCAGTGCAGTTATGCATTCATTAAAAATTCCTAAATGAGATCCTGGGGCCCTATTTTTATGTTCAGGTTTGTTAAAATTGCAGAAGGGATATGTACCTCATAACTTAAGAGCACTACTCCATATACAAATACAGAGTTCTACAGAAGTGTGGGATCCTGTTCTGTTTACGGTGTTAACTTGTCTATGGAATGGTCATTCTCACTACTCCTCAGATGGGGAGAGGGAGGAGAAGCATTTTAATTCAATCACCACTCTCAATCTAACATACAGATCTTACAGATGAAAATGAGGACAAAGTGGTTACCCTCATCAGTGTCCTGCTGCTCCTTTGCTATCCACTCACAGACTGGAGTAGGTCCTTGAACAGGCTGTATTGCTTTAATAGCAGTGAAGAAAAGTGCTGTCAAGGACCTGGCTATATTGCTTAGTAGAGATATGTAACAGAGTATTAGGGTCCCTTCACAACAGAACCTGCGTGATGTGTTGATGCGCATTTATAAGTGTTTGCAGTGCATTATTCCTAAGCGTTTTTAGGTGGTTGCTTGCATTTGCTTTAAAATCATTTCCTTTTTCTTCTGACTTCTGCTACGCTTACACACATTTTCATGCTTTTATACAAATTTTCATTGCAAAAAAATGTAGCGTGCTATACTTTTTTTCACTATACTGCACTGGTGTGAAATATGCCCCACAGATTACATGGGTTTGGACTGTGTATGCAGTGGGAATACGTTCAAAAATGCCTCCCACTGCACCTTGTGTAAATGGTAACTCATTTTACATGATTTATCAAAGTGACTACTAATTTGAGATCAGCCCAGGAAAAAAGGTCATTGAAGCTCTTAGCCCCCGTTCACATTGCAGCGACTTGTCATGCAATTTGACAGGTCAAATAACATGACAAGTCGCATCCTATTGCTGGCAATTGCAAAGTTCACATCAGTGCAACGCTGACTTTGCGGTGCCGCATTGATTTGAAAAAGTAGTACAATGCACTACTTTTAGTAATTTCAGGTGCGACTTGAATAGACATCTGTAAATGAAGCCGCACAGATGTCTTCAAAAGATACACTCCTGAAGTTGCACTGACAGATCGTGCAATTTCAGAAGTTGCACTATTTCAAAGCCACAGTCAACGTGAACTGGGGCTTAAGACACAAGGGATATCAATAATACGCCTCACTTCAGTACTTGTTCTGTGTAACAACTACTGCCTTGTCAGCATGTAAAAAGGTCAGAATTCAAATTCTTCCAAAATAACCTGCACCAGGCAGGGGACTTGTCCAAATAATGTTTAAAATCGCTCCTTTTATTATATTTGCACAGTGACATTGGGACAAATCATCCTATCAGTAAAGCTCTCTCTCCAGCCTGGAGTACTCATGTTGTCCTGCTGTCACTGTGCAAATATAAATGATGAGCTATTTTAAACAGTCTTTGTACAAATTCTCCGATGCATGTAGCTTTGTGAAAAATGTAAATGATTAAGACATTTGCAAACTGGTGACTGCGCTGTTTTTGCATCATTTTTCCCAGCAAAGTTGTGTTGCATTTTCACATTACTGCTACTATGTAACTTGTACTTGAATCATACATCTACAAGTAGCAAGTGTGTTTTGTGCAAAGCAAGCATGGTAAACATAGTAGTTAAAGCAATGTGTACTGCAACCGACCAAGCAGATTGAACTGCCCAAATCCATCCATGTTCCATGGGCTAAACCCTGACTAAGACTGAAATAGAAAAGCACTAAATGGAACATACAATGGTTATGTACATATTTTCTGACTATTATGGACAGCACTAATAAAAAAAAAAATAAAAAAAGTTGTTTTTTTTTGTTGTCACGTAAATATGAATTCCAATAATTAGTCTTCTTCCAGGGGAAAAAAAAAAAACTTTGCTTACAAAGCTCAATAGCTAAAGCTAAAATGTACAGACACAAAGCAGTGGCTCATCCCTTAAAGGGGTTGTAAAGTCTTATGGTTTTTTTACCTTACTGCATTCTATGCAGTAAGGTGATTACCTGCTGTGGCACAGCTGTCCCCCAGATCCCCCTTATTCTTACCTGAACCCTATCGTTTCAGTGACGAGCACAAGCCCAGCAGCTCCAGCTTCTGTCTCGGGTCCACATTGGATAGACTGATAGCAGCGGGAGCCATTGGCTCCCGCTGCTGTCAATCAAATCCAGTGACACGGGATCCAGGGGAAGGGCCGTGTCCTGCTGTCTGTGTCAATGGACACAGCAGTGGGACTCGTGAGCGGGCCTGCATGGGTGCCCCTATGGAAAGCGGCTCTCAGTGGGGGCACCCGATGAGGAGCGCTGCCGGAGCACCCCATAAAAGGAGGATCAGTGGCGCTCTGTGCAAAACCTTTGCACAGAACAGGTAAGTATAGGCATGTTTGTTTTGTTTTGTTTTTTTTAAACGAACCTTTACAATCAATTTAAGGCGCCATATATGGTTAGAATCAGGAAAATTCAGCAGGGACCAGGCGAATTTTGATCCATGTATGTGCAGACTGGTTGTACAGATGTCGATCTACCAAATCGACTTCTGTACAAAGCAGCATTTTTTTCCTGAACGAGCAGTGCCACTGGTTATAGCCGGCAGCACTGAGCAGTGTACTGTAACAGCGAGGAAGGCTCCCCACTGTAAGAATACAATAGTTCAGCGGCAGTGAATACCCCATCCACTTTAGGTGTGTGGATGGGGAAATTGGGTCTTTTTTTTTTTTTCCAACCCATTTCAACGATAATCTGTCTGAAAGATAACTACTGTTGTGCCCTCTGGGAATCCTTTGTCATATATTAAATGTTTACAGAGATTATAAAATATGTAATTCACCATGTAACCACCATTCAAAAATTAGAAAAAAAAATTAAACTGACCCTAAACTATTCATGAAAATGCACTTTTAAATAAGATTTTAAATACAAAAAGCACCGTATAGCAATATAGCATCACATATATCACTGTTTATGAAACTGAAGGTTTCCTTCTAAACTGAGATGTGTGCACGCATGAACTCCCCAGCAAGGAAACCAAGAAGCTCTTGATCCCTTATGACACACTCTCTCTGGAATTTGCTGGGCTGCATGCTATAGGTAAGTGTTTATTGCATGGCTTTTATAGAACTGCCACTTCCTGTAGCTTCTGCCAGCCTACAAACATACAAAGCCAGCATTTTTGTGTGCATGTACACTGTGGCTGCTTATAAAACCAAAATGTATCTTATTCACGGCTTCCTGCTCTGTCAAACAAGCAAAGAGGGAAAGGCCACTTATATCTGAATATAAATACGGATATCCTGTCAAATTTACTTGCTGTAAATTGTAGCAGCAGGAAACGAAAATGACAACAAGAGTGTTTAGAGGCTCAAGAACAGATCTGTCAGTAATGAATCAAGGTAACACTCAGGGAAGGCATGGTTTCCAGCAGAAACAAAGTGACAGAAGGAAAAAAAACAAGTGGTCCATCTAGTTTGCCCAATTTTTTATTTTTAAATATACATTTTTTGTTTGCTTTTTTCGTGTTAAAGAAGAAGCCCAGCCAAGGTTCGTTTGGCTGGGCTTTTCCTATGGATCACCGGAGGGCATTCCTGTAACCCATTTCCAGCAGAGAGCAGGTCCAGGGCACCACTTCATCCCGACAATGGGAGTCAGGATCCGCCAGGTGCCCGGACTGACACCCGTCTCAGCCTCTCAGCGAGCCACTGAGAGCCTGAGACAGCCCCTCCACAGCCCAGCGCTCCAGTGAGCGTGGGGGGAGCTGAGCGGAGAGCTGCTGATTGACAGTCAGCAGCTCTCTGCTCGGGGAGCTGTGTAGAAGGGGGGGGGGTGTAAGAAATGTTTATAGAAATATTAGTTATCCTTTAAAGTGGTTCTAAAGGCAGCAGTTTTTTTTTTCATCTCTGCATTAAGGTAAAAAACCTTCTGTCTGTAGATACCCCCCACCCTTATACTTACCCGATCTTGGTCCAGCGCTGTACCCGAGAGCAACAGCTCTCTCTGCTCTCTCCCTCCTCAAAGGGCATATTGATAGCAAGGGAGCCATTGGCTCCTGCTACTGTCAATCAAATCCTGTGATGAGGGGGCATGGCTGTCCTGTCTGTATCTATGGACAAAGGCAGCGCGGATTGCGATTGAGCCCACAGGTGTGCCACACTAGGAAGCAGAGGAGCCAGGAGTGGTGGTGGGGGACCCCAGAAAAACGAGGGCTGCTCTGTGCAAAACCCTTGCACTGAGCAGGTAAGTATAACAGGTTTATTCTTTTTTTAAATGTACCCTTTACAATTACTTTAATTTTGCTCACATGTGCAATTGCTGAGCAGGTTTGGCGTAGTCCTCTGCCCAGCACCTAGTAAGCAGCTGATGTAGCATAGGGGGGCACACATACAGTTTGTAGAACGCAAGACCGCTCTATTCCCACTGGTTGCAGCTGGGCGACTGCCCATTTTCAAAATACTATTTGTTTTCAATTTGAATTACTTCTTTAACACGCTCTCCCCTTCCAATTATTTTATTCTACTAAAATGCCCCAGACGGCCTGCTGCTCTGAGCAAACCCCTCTCTCAATAGAGACCCGTTTACTCAATTTCCCTCATCGTTCTTGCTCATCTGTGTTGTAATGAGACAATTTCAACAGTGATTCATCTGTCTGGAAGCCTGGCCATCAGATTAGGCAGTAGGATTTCACTAAGTAACTTGTAATGGAATTGTTATCTTCTGTGATAGAGTCAGCCCAGGGATGGCCAGGGGGATCCTTCCTGCAGCTGGCTATGCCTGCTCACCCCACAGGCCTCGCTTTTCATTGATTCATATCTGCCGCAGCTCCAGGGACTAGAAATCAAAGCGCATCTCTAATTTGTCTGATATTTATCGCAGGCCTGTTAACGGCTATGTACTGTTGTCTCAAAGTGCAAACAAATTACATCGAGCTGATTTTTATTACAAACCATCTGACCTACAAGAAGAAATACTGCTTGCCTCCTACGACAGTGAGGTTAACTGAGCATTTCCTCATGACAATGCAAACTTACTGCTGCTCTGTACCCGGGGCATTTAATAGCACAATCACCACTTCTTCACATTACGCTCCAATGTTTCATGATGATTTCCAGTGCATTCAGCAGAGTAGCCTCTATTCTGGACACGGCGGGACGCATCAGCAGGGGTCACTTGGCGTGGATGAACACAGCCATCTGGTCAATTAAAATGGTTTGTTCATTCTCCACACATGAATATACTTTCAGCATTGCCATATTTCACTCTCATAGAGCTGGATTTCAATTATGTGCCAGCATTGCCATATTTGAGTCTCACAGAGCTGGATTTCAATTATGTGCCAGCATATGCAGGCACATGACAGAGCCTTCCTTGTGACTGTAACCCATGGCTGCTGCACATCTCCAAATACCATGTATAAAATAAATGTACATAGAAGATACACTATGTACTCTATCATACAAGAACTGCATCATTTTAAGGATCATATACACTGCAGCTCAAACAAGCGGCTCCTACAGGCTTTTAAGCTTTTATTTTTTCTGCCTGGAAACCCCCTCCATGTTAGCCAATGTGTCCATGTACACTAGGCTTTTTCAGGAGTTTACAGGCATATGCTCCCTCAGGCAGAATAATACCCCCACCAAACTCACGTTTTTGAGAAGAGCATTTGGGCAGAAAAGACGTCTAAGTGCCCAAACACGTACGAAAAAGCACAAAAGAGCACGAAAAAGCACAAAAGAGCACGAAAGCACACACAAACAATAGCTGATGGGAAGATTTGTGAAAAAAATGCTTATGCTCAAAGGTGCTCAATAAAAACGTGCAAAAGAGCCCCAAAAAGTACAAGCTTCTTCAAGCTGAAATAAAAGCTCAAATGCCTCTAAAATCAGCTTTGTTTTGAGCTGCAGTGTGCATGAGCCTTAATAGTGAGAAGAAATGAAAATACACACACAAACTTTCAAGCACAGTCAGAAATAAATGGATTATGTTTCAGATACATTTTGCGTTTGACCCGTGTAACCTGCCTGATATCCATCAGTATAATCACAATGCTATTTCACTGCTCAGCGAGCACAGCGTTGAAGAAGCTTAATGAGAATGAATGGTATCACCTTTGCAGTTATATGAATTACAGGATCAGAATCACAGATCCTGAGACTGAATATACATATCTCGAGTGTGTACCCACCAGTGTTCATTTTGTAGACTAAAACAGATGGGGTTTACTTCCTCTACATTCCCTGTAAAGTAGATGCATAATGGGCTACTAGGCATCGTATAAGAGCCCATTATGTGCCAATTACCTGCAAACGAAGCCTGCAAAGTCCAGCGCTGTCCCCTGTGCTGGCAGCGTCCATCTTCTGCCCCTCTTCCTTCCGGGGCCGTGACTCCGGCTCTGTGACTGGCTGGAGTCGCGTGACGTCACTCCCACGCATGCGTGCGGCAGCCGCCTGTCATAGCACAATCTCAGTGAAGGCACAGAGGCCGTTTCTTCACTGTGCATGTGCCGAAATGACGTTGGCACATCTAGGAAACTGTATATCTCCTAAACCGTGCAGGTTTGGGAGATCTGCGGGGCACCTACAGGTAAGCCTTATTATAGGCTTACCTGTAGGTGAAAGTGGTTGTCACGAGTTGACAACCACTTTAATACCATTTTAGTTGACTAAAATGCCATTTTAGTCAAAAGACGAAGACTAAAAGTAAATTGAAATTTGACGTCAAAATGAACACTGGTCTGTAGTGCATGTTCATACCTCAATACCATAAATAACATATTCGATTTTTCACTCCAGCTGTATATAAGGAGTGTGGAAATTGTAGAGAAATGCTTAAATAATGCATTACAATTTAACTACACCCATTAGATTTTAGTCAACTAAAATGATTTTAGTCGACTTAAATGTACTGGAGACTTAAACAAGACTCAAGTCAACTTAAACACGACTAAAACAATTGCAGAAGACTAAAATGGGACTAAAACTAAAATGCCATTTTAGTCCTAAGACTAACACTAAATCCAAATTAACACTTGTACCCACATTGTTTCCTATAGGTTCTGCTTAAATAGACATTATCCCTTTTCCCAGTCAGGGAATCTGCCTAAAGGCCTACCTCCCAGACTTTTATATTTACTCCCCCACTATCACCTTTTGCAGAATCCCTGCCTTTCTGAACTTCAGCGTTGGCACTGTCTAGGCCCCCCATGTGACAGGGTTTGGCCCAGGTGATTGGCCACTCAGGCCTCATCACTATCATATGAAGGAGGTCACACTGTCTTTCAAACCTGGAAGCCCCACTCCAAAGCGTATGGGAACATGGTAAATAAAGGTGTCGGGGAACCTGAGGACTGTCTGAAGAGACACTATCAGTCTGCCAATTTAGGTCACAAACTGCCCCTATGCCCAAGACTATGGACATAAACCATTTATCTTCCTAACAAACAGTATAAGAGCTTTGAAACAAGCCATGCCTGATTGCTATAACCGTTTTTAAAGTGGCAGTAAACCAAAGAAAAAAACATTTGGGCCTGGGCAGTAGAAGCCATAATGGGCTAGTATGCGCCACTTGCTAGCCCATTATGTCAGAATTACCTGAAAACAAAGCCCTCAAGCTGCGCGCTGTCACCGATGTAGGCACTTCCATCTTCACCCACTCTTCCTTCTGGGTTTGCAGTCTTTGGTTGTGTGAATGGGCAGCGTTGTCCATTCAGCATCCAATGCACATGCACAGGTGACATCACCGGCCGCTTCTAAAGTAAATACCTCCTAAGCGTTGCACGTTTAGGAGATCATTACTGTACCTATAGGTAAGTCCTATTACAGGCTTGCCTATAGGTAAAAATCAACAAGGGGAGTTAACGCCCACTTTAATATGTAATTTATTTTCAAAGTTTCTTAAAGATCACAACAAACACTCGAAAGTCTGGTTTCATTCAACAGCTTGGCAATGCCTCCAGTGTATTTGCATTAGAGGGCTGAAAGGCTGCCAAAATCTGTTCTCAAAGTAAAAAAAGCAGAGTTTAAGGCCTATGTGGTCAACTTTGAAAAATCATTTCTCTATAATGCCTATAGCTACAGAGGTTAATGCAGGCTTGTTATAAAGTGATGTCTACATTTTTTTCAGAATATGTAAATTCTATAATGTGTACAATTAGGGCACTTAAAAGTAAAAACAAGGCAAATCACCTCAACCTATAACTATCCTTTGCAGCAAAGAGCATAAAGAAGGGCAATGCATGTAAAAAGAAAACTAACAAAAATTCCCAGCTCACTTACCAGCCTGCAACAAATGGAATTGACCTTGTCTAACAGTTCACATTAAAAACCAAGGGGTTTAGCTTGCATACATTTGCAAATATATGCAGAAGCTGCAGTGGTCACGTCACAGCACTCCAGTGTACTGCAGTCCTAACTAGAATTCTAAGAGTCTCCCGACTCCCAGCTTTTGCTGGATGTCTAATGCATTTCTATACCTTAAGCCCTAGTTCACATTGGTGCTACTTTGAAATTGAGCTACTTCACTTGAAATAGCAAGATTTCAAAGTAGCCGGTCAGTGGGATTTCAGGTGCTACTTGAAAGACATCTATGCGGCTGCATGCACATATGTCTATTGAAGTCGCATCTGAAATCGGCAAAAGTAGTGCAGGAACCACTTTTGCATATAAGTGCAGCTCCCGCAAAGTTGGCGTCGCAGAGATTGGAGCGGTGCCATTGTTGGCAATAGGCTGCGACTTGTCATGTGATTGGACCTGTCAAATCGCATGACAAAATCGATCCACTGTGAACAAGGGCTTAAGGAGAGATGGGCTCCCTCTAGGCATACCTGCCCTTAATCTGTCCATTATTGTATATGTGCTTCAACTCAGGAGACCTTTAAAATTATAGAGTTAGGACTGCAGTACACTGGGGTGCCATGAAGTGTGCAAACTAAACCTTTCGTTTTAATGTGAACTGTTAGGATAATTCGGTTTGTTGCAGGCTGGCTAGTAAGTGAGCTGGTTTTTTCAGTTAAAAGCAGTAAATGCCTTGTCAGTTTAGAATTAAAGGAGTTGTAAAGGCAGAAGGTTTATCTTAATGCATTCTATGCATGAAGATAAAAACCTTCTGTGTGTAGCAGCCTCCCCATCAACCCCCTAATACTTAACTGAGCCCCTTCTCTCTGCAGCATTGTCGAGTGTCTTAGTTGTCTCAGACACTTCTCCTGATTGGCTGACACACAGCAGTGGTGCCATTTGCTCCCACGGCTCTCAATTAAAAATAAGTCAGCCAATCAGGGGAGAGGGGCGGCCAGGTTGGGGCTCCGTGTCTGAATGGAGCCTCGGCTTGGGTGCCCCCTGTAGCAAGCTGCTGGCTGAGGGGGCACTCACCAGAGGGAGGGGCCAGGAGAGCAGAAGAGGGACCTGAGAAGAGGAGGATCCGGGCTGCTCTGTGCAAAACCAACTGCACAGAGGAGGTAAGTATAACATGTTTGTTATTTTTAAAAAAACAAGGCTCACTTTAAGCTTTGGACATTACAGGTGCTCAGTATTTTGTATTACATGGACACAATATAAGCTCAAATTCTACTTTAAAAAAGCAATGCAATATATACATTTTATGTAAGCCCAACATTTCTTATTTTTTGAATATTGAAGCTGAGGCACTGAATGCCATGTGTTTCATTCTGGTATGTAATGAAATACACTCTTGCAGCTTCAGTTTGTTCAGCTGTCAGCAATGCATTTTAAAGGTCCAGACTGCTGGGAGATTAATAGGTCTGATCTAGCACAGGATTGTCTATGGCACGCTTCTAAGATTGAGATCATGCTTTCACTTAAAGCGGAGGTCCGGGCTAAAAAAAAAAATTAAAAGTCAGCAGCTACACATACAGTAGCTGCTGACTTTTAATATTAGGACACTTACCTGTCCTGGACTCCAGCGATGTCGGCACCCGCCGCCGATCTTCGGATCGGGGGACGGGTGCAGCCGCTTCCATCGCGGGTAAGGGAACCCGGACGTGTAAGCAGTACAGCTTCACGACGGGCACCTTACCACGCATGCGCGAGCTCTGCCACGCTCTGCTACTGGCCAGGCGGCCAGTAGCAGAGCGAGCAGGGAGGAGGGAGCCGGCTTCTGACGTCAGCGGCCGCGTCCGCCGGCCAGAACTCCCGGAAGTGTGGAAAAGGACACCTGTCTAAAGACAGGTGTCCTCTTCCCCCTCCCCCCCGAAAGGTGCCAAATGTGACACCTGAGGGGGGGAGGAATCCAACCAGCGGAAGTTCCACTTTAGGGTGGAACTCCGCTTTAATGAGTCTAATGAAACCGATAGTGCCTTTCACAGCTAAATAAATATAACTAACATTTTACCAGCAAACTGATCACTCAGAAATCTGAGCCGATAACTGCAACCATTTGATATTCATAAACCAGCTACAGCTATTCCTTCTTAGAGGAACTAAATGTGTGAAATAAAAGATGAATCACAAAAGGCCAGGTGGAAGAAATTCCCTATATTCAACAAAAACCCGAGGAAATACAGATGGTTATACTGAATAGGGATGAACGCAAATGCTTGTTTATAGATCAGAGGCTTGTTCCTGAGGAACAAAGAGGACGTTAAAGCTGAACCACAGGCAAATATAAAAGGCAACATTTAAATTGGTTCTACAATTAAAACGTTGAAGAAAACCCTCTAAAGCCCGCATACACACGATCAGATTTTCAGGCGATCGGTCGTCCGTTTTTTGTTGGATGCTTGTCTCATGTCAAAAGGGAACAGGTTACTCACCATACGGAAATTCTCATACGACCGAATACAAATTCAGAAGTGATGTAATGCGTTGAATTGTTTTGTATGTATTCTTTCGTATCTGAAAATGTGTAGTCTTGCTATTACAAATTTTTTTTAAATCGGACATTGAGTTCACGTACGACAAAAATTGTATGGTCTGCAAATCCAGCTTTTGTCAGACAAAAAAAATGGAATTGGCTGTCGAAAGTACTAATGATCTGAAAATCGGCAGATCGTTCGTCTGACAAAATTTTACGTTAAATCCATGGGTTTACTTCTGCTTTAATGCATTCCCCACATTTAAGCGGCACTAAATCCATCGATTTAAGTGTTCCAAAAACCAGTTACATGCCGGAGTATGCCAACTGTCACATTTGCTTGTGCTGTCAACCAACCTGTCAAACCATTAAATGGCTGGGTGTCATAACTGATCACATGTATAGCACTCTGGCAGTTGCAGATCAGAGGATAAAATGGCAGCTTCCGGGGCTGAAAAGGATAGAAGGGTTTAGTTCCGCTTTAGGGTGAAAAAAGTTTTAACAATGTGAACCCCCACCAAATACTTACCTGAATTTTCTCCAGATCCAGTCCTGTGCTCGACTGTATTTCCTCTCTTCCCCTACCCACAGGAGATCCAGACCATTGGCTCCTGCTGCTGTCAGTCAAACCCCCTGAGGGGGGGAGCGCAGGAGTGGCGCTGAGCCGTGCCATGTGTGTCTATGGATGCACACAAAAAAAGCTTGTACTCCTGCGCTCTGGGGGGGATGGCGCCCTTGTTTGTTGGTTCTATATGGATAGTTCTTATGAACATGCACTTAGGTAATGAGCCGCCTTGCTGCCACTGTACGACCGGGGGTGGTCCAGAGTAATATAATGCAAGAGAAAAAAAAACAACGGCGCACTGGCCTGGCGCATTACCTTTGACACAAGTGTTTATTAAAAAATTAAAAATATATATACTCACAAACAAGCTTGATAGATGAGCGTTAAAAACAATTGGTAAAATCCTGCTCGTTCCTCCAAACTTTGAGTCAGGAAAGTCCTCACACCATAAGGCATACGCGTTCGAGGTTCTTGGACCTCTTCGTCAGAGCCTGCTTGACACCAACTGTACTATACTTTTATACCAAGGATACTGACATAGTGGGGTGTGGATCCGTGGGTCACTGCCCTCTAAAGGGGGTGTGTGCTCCACGGGGGATATCGCCCTCTAAAGCATTTTTTAAATAAAAGCAGTGTAAGTACTTGAGTTTGACCTGGAGAAGAGGTCCTGTATAGTAGAGCTAGAGAATGGGAGGAAGTAGTGGCACAATGAGCCAATCAATTCATATGCTGAGAAGCATAATAATGATGATGATGATGATGATGATGATGATGATGATGATGATGATGATGATGATGATGGCTCATCACTGAGCCGCTTCTCCTTTCACTGTCCAGCCACAAGATGGGTTAGATCCAGGAGGGCCTGGGCTCAGGAAGTGGGTTGAATGATGCTGGCCATCAGACAGAAGACATCTAGTGGCAAAATAGTACAGCAAAGGAAAGGGTGGTTTAGTTATTTTATCTTTTAATGGGCTGTTCATTTTTATCATTATTTGTGTTTGAAGATCTGATTTTAACTATTCTAGACATAAAGAGATTAGCTAAGAATTGGGCTTATTCAAAAGGGAAGTACAAAACAGCAATGGCGATGCGTAAAGCAAACATTTCTTACACACTCACCAAAACTGGCAAGATTGCCAAATGCAAAGTCAATTTGTCAAAAAAAAAAAAAAAGTAGTACAGAGTCATAGAGGTGGCTGCATGCACCTCCAGCTGTCATCATTTGTGCTTATGGACCCCTGAAAACCTTGACCATACCTATCAAAGGCTTACCCCCCTCCCTTTCAGCAACTTCCTACTTGCCACTGAGCTAATAGGAAAGTGTGGGCCAGCCTTCCACAATATCAATAAGTATGGAAACTTTTTTAAGATTAGAATGACCAGGGCTCAAACCGCCCAGCCCAACAAAAGTTGATCTTTTTAGGCGTGCTGCAAAAATTTTAGATCTTTTTGGTGCGCCACAAGACAAAAAAAGTTTAAGAAACACTGATCTAGGGATTTGCTTAAGACCTGGAAGAAATAATGCCTCGTACACACGGTTCGACGAACGCATGTACGATCGCGTCGAATCGTATGTTGGCTGTTGTATGCAGCATACTGACTGCACTACACGATCGTACGGCCGGGGAAAGAACGTTCAGGTGCATGTAATTAGCATCCAGCCATTCCTGACTTTGGAGCATGCGTGTTTTGCACAATACAACTTTGTTGTACCAACTGCTCTGTACACACGATACAACGGTCGTATGAGAGCTTGTTGGTACGACCAAGTTTTCTAGTCTGCTCATACCACTCCCTTGTACGACCGTCGCATGTTCGACTGTTCAAATCGCACATACGAATGATAGATTTTGCATACAACGGTCGTGAGTACAACCTGTTGTATGCGATCGTCGAACCGTGTGTACGGGGCTTAAGAAATATACCTTGCAACAGACTGTTCAATAGGATAGTAAATGGAATAGCACTGGTCATGTTAACTTCTTCCCGCCCGCGCCATAGACGAATGACGGCTACAGCGCGGCTCTAAAATGCCGGGAGGACGTCAATAGACGTCCTCCCATTTGGCTTGTGCTGGGCGCGTGCCCGCGGGTCGGGCGGACCCGATGTCCGCCGGAGACCCGCGATCTCCTTTCAGAGAGGAGGAACGGGGAACCGCCGAAGTAAACACGGCGGTTCCCCGTTCTGAGAATGGGACATGACAGATCTGCTGATCCCTGTCACTGGGATCAGTTAGATCTGTTATGTCCCGACCAGCCCATCCCCCCCACAGTTAGAACACACCCAGGGAACATTTGTTAACCCCTTCACTGCCCCCTGCTGGTTAACCCCTTCACTGCCAATGACATTTATACAGTAATCAGTGGACATTTAAATTTCTGATCGCTGTATAAATGTCATTGGTCCCAAAAAAGTGTCAAAAAC
>BLSH010460227.1:142719-163417 GCA_018402905.1 Glandirana rugosa | reverse complement strand
ACGGAGTACCCTGTACATCAGGACCCGTCCTTCACTCACCAAGATTTCCGTCTGCAAAAAATGGAACGATACCCCTGAGACATATAATGTGAAACGTCGAACGAAAACCCCGTGTGACTTCCGTCCTCCTCGGTCTTCGCAGCCACCCCCTGGGGTCTTCTCCTCCTAATCCCGACGAGACACGTTTTGGTAATGTGTCTCGTCCATTCATATTGTACAAACAAATTTTTTTTTTTAGCGCGCGCCCCCTGGTGGCCAAAATGCGAATCGCCGTATATTTATGGCGATTCGCGCCCAGCTCCCCGACTGCCGCCGTGAATACACGGCGCGCGGTCGGGAAGCAGTTAAATGTAATTGTAATGCCTTCTATTACCTCCAGTCTATCAGTCTCCACCTTGTCTGGGTTCAGATGCTGATCTTTCCTGCACACAGTCTTTAAAGTAATTTTTTTTTTTAAACAAACATGTTATACTTACCTGCTCTGTGTAATGGTTTTGCACAGAGCAGCCCTAATCCTCCTCTTCTGGGGTCCCCCACCGACGCTTCTGGCTCCTCCTGCCTTCAGTGTGCCCCAAAAGCAAGCTGCAAAGTGTAATATACAGAGTCCCCATAGCAAGGTAAAAAACGTCTGCCTTTAGAACCACTCACTTCCTGCCCAGGACTACATGTCCCATGAGGCATTGCTCCTCACACATTCACAAGTTCTCAGGCACTTACTGACATGCATGGATGGTGTACTGAGCTGGATGTGTGCTGCACTGTATTTCTTGATATGTAAACAAATAATGCATTCAGTATGCAGGCCAACTAATCGGCTGGCCGATTAATCGATTATAAAAATAGTTCACAGCTATTTCCATAAATCAATTAGTTGTTTCAGCCCTAGTTTCCAATAACGTTTGCTTAATTTCTAACCATTAGTGGGTAAAATCCAAATTCGTTTTCTACCACAGTGACAAGAAAATGTGAAGGCGCAAGATAGAAATTCCTCATTCCAGAAAATATTTCTAACAGTGAATGTGGGTTTCATTCAAAAAAGTCCATTTGCTCCAAAACTGAGCCCCCATTCAGGTCAAATCCCATGTCAAATCGGAGACCATTGCCGGCAATAAGAGAGACCCAATAGGTTTGACGCTGCACCAATTTCCAGAAGTAGTTCCTGCACTACTTATAGCGACTTTGGGGGGCGATTTCAACAGACACCTGTGCATGAAACCGCACAGATATCTTTCAAGTCGCTCCCAAAGTGGGACTGAATCTGAACTCGCACAATTTCAAAGCCATGTTCAGTGTGAACAAGGGCTGAACCTGGGATTTTCTTTTACTTTCAATGACAATGGTAAACAGGACAATTAGAGGGCAAATTTCCTTCATGGGGGCACAGACAGCAATAGAAACTGACAAGCATTAGAACCCCTCGCCACTCTATCCAAAACGAAAAAAAAAAAAGTTTAGTTTTATTTTAAAGTAGAACTATAGGCAAAACTTTTTTTTTTTCATTCTGGATGGAGTAAGGGAGGGATATAAGCCCTGTAAGGTTTATTTTTGCCCTCTTTGTCTCAATGGGGGGATTTACCATCACTTCCTGTCCCATAGCCAAAACAGTAAATGAGAGAAAATCCCTGCAAATTAAGGGAATCTCTTCGGGACCCCCATGTCACCAGAACTAGCATCCCCATTGGAAGATTTCCACTCCATTACTTTTCTGGGGACAACCCAAAATTTGTGATTTTCTTTTACGTTCACTATCAATGATAATGGTAAACAGGTGCACTGAAATATCGGCTGAAAATGGTGGTTTTTGCGATCGGCCGAAAGAAAAGGTGTTGATAATAGCACCGAAAAGGGGGCGGTCCGTCCCGGGTGCCACACAGTGCGGGGGTGTCATGCTGGTGCGCCCCAGTCGGAGACCTCCCCTCTCTGCCTCCTCTCCACAGAGCGGCGATCTTCCTATGTGTCATGGAGCTGAACTGTTTGGCAGCCCCTGCAACAATGTCCGGCCTCCTGTGATAGATGGCATACTGATTCAATGCCAGGAAATTGAATCAGTGTGACGTGTATCATAGGACGCAGGAATTTGTTACTGCTGCTGCCCAGCCAGGGAAATTTAAATCCAGCTCCGTGACACAGCAGGAGATCGTCACTCCCTATGATCCACCTTAGATTGTAAGCTCCTTGAGGGTAGGGACTGATGTGAATGTACAATGTATAGGTAAAGCGCTGTGTAAACTGATGGCACTATAGAAGTACCTGAAATAAATAAAAAAAATAAATAAATGATCCGGACGCTGGTAGGCTGCATCTAATGGGCACCGGTGAGGCTGCATCTGACGGGCACCGGTGAGGCTGCATCTGACGGGCACCGGTGAGGCTGCATCTGATCTCTTGTATCATGTCTGCAGTCTCTGACCATCTCCTTTAACATGTCTTGAGTCTCTGACCGTCTCCTGTAATATGTCTGCAGTCTTTGACCATCTCCTGTATCATGTCTGCTAGAGGTGCACCGAATAGAAATTTTGCTAATACTATTAGCAGTGTGTTTAAGTTTAAGTAAGAGATTGCAGACATGATACAAGAGATGGCCAGAGACTGAGGACATGATACAAGAGATGGTCAGAGACTGAGGACATGATACAAGAGATGGTCAGAGACTGAGGACATGATACAAGAGATGGTCAGAGACTGAGGACATGATACAAGAGATGGTCAGACTGCAGACTGCATTTTGAAAAGAGCTTTTCTTGCACTAAAGATGCCAATAATGGCCAACAATAAATTAATATTATTTTAAATTGATTATATTAATTAAAAAGTTTAATATAATTATATAAATATTTTTTTAAAAACAGTCATCCTGCATTTTCGGTTTTGGCACCAAAATTTCCATTCGGTGCATCTCTAATAGAGAGGGTGAATCTCCTTAATGGGGGTACAGACAGCAAAAACTACTGACAAGTGTTCTAATTCACTCTTTCCCAAACTAAAAAAGAAAAAAGTTTTGCCTTTAGTTATAAAACCAAATTTTGAGGTACTTGCAAACCAATTTTCGTCAAGTCATCAAATGTACAAAGAATTTTCAAGACTGTTTGTACAAACATTTATTTGAAAATCTACTAGTGTATGGCCAGCTTTCAATCATCTGACTTACTAGGGCAAGGTGTGTATAATAAGTAAAAGGAAGAAGCGGGTAGGACAGTATGGGCATAACACAATTCTTACAATGCAAACATGTACCAGAAACCCTGAATTTGGTATTTACATGCACAAAACATACATTTTTCTGAGGACACAAAATCCAATATTTATTTTAACCAGAAACCAAATACCTGGGTTCTGGGATATGTTCAGGGCTGTGCTAGAGTGTTATGCAACTGCCATAGACTATTATGATACCCATAAACCTCCAAAAACTTGACATGTGAAAGAGCCTTTTAACCGTGAATAACATACAAAAAATGATCAATTAAACTGATACTTATTTTCCAACCATTCAACCAGCTGACACATACTGTACATAACAGAATACAGTAATGGTGTGGTAGACATAAGGAGGAACCCAGAAGGGCTTCAGGGGTCCAAGAAGTTCAACTTTCCTGGAGTGCCTGCAGATTTCAGAGAAAAAAAAATTCTGAACATATTGGCATTCCAGCAGCCCAGCCAACAGGAAAGCCAAGTATACACAGTCAATTTTTACATTTTGTTATCTTTTATATAACAGTAGCTTAATAAACGAAGGAACGTAATTATGGAGGTGGCCACTGCTAACTTCTAAGGATGGTAGTTCTCTGGCTGTCATGGTAATGCTTTGGCTTCAGTCCTAGCTGGAACAAGTACAGAGATAAGAAGGTCTTATACTTTCCCGACACTCATTTACAGCATAATTATTCTAGGTTTGTGACTTACAAGGACTTAAGGTGTTACTAAACCCAGGACCCTGCATTCACTATATTTGGTCTCACCCAGTACGGAGAACACGGAAATGCAATAGTTTTAGCAAATATAAATTGCTAAATACCTTTTCTCATCATCAGCAGTTATAACAGTTTTATCACTTCTGTCAGTGTGTGGTTAAAGCATGTATAAGTTTGTGGTTAAAGCATGTATAAGTTTTCATCCTCCTCTGACTGTCCTATAAGGCTGCATGACCCCTGACCCTCTGTCTACTGGACAGTGCTGATTGGCCCTGTGTGGATCACATACACCCCCCCAAAAAAAAGCAACTCTCTAGCAATACACACCATCCTGAGCATGTGTAGAGTGCCTGCTAGGGCTCTGCTCTATCAGCAGATGAGTTGGGGACAGTGGAAGAAGGGGAGGACTACAAAAGACAGGATCAGACAGATTTTTAACAAAATGCATAGGATTAACCCCTTAGGGTCCACAGTGAGTATAACCAGCCTGCTTTACTGCATACACAGACTGATTTTACTGTTGTGGGTTTACTAACACTAAATCAGACACAGCCAGGCAGCTGGCATTTCTAAAAGGCGGCGAGCAGTACTACCCAGACATATAGCATCTTCAAAAGGAAATGGCAATGGCATATTTCTCCCAGGAAACGTTTGCTTTAAAAGGGACACTGTGGTGCATTCCCATTAACAAGCAAGCACTGTATGGGCTCATTCACACTTTTGGATGGGAGGCTGTAAAACCCCAAAGTTGAGCCACGCTTTTACAGCCCCCCAATGGCTACCCCCTTTAGCCGCAGAGGTAGTGAATGGGGGTGTACACATGCCGCAGAAGGAATTATACCCCGTCACTTTTGCCAGGTGTAGCACCCGCCAAACACGACCATTCAAGTGAATGGGGCCACTCTGCAAGCACGTGCAAAGCGGTTAAAGCAGGCGACGAGGAGGCGATACAATGTCAACTTGTCAAATGCTCTCTGAAGAGCGTTACAAATACAAATTGCTCTTTAGAGAGAAAGCTTGTGTTAATGAGTGTTTACATATCTACAGTCTGAAAGGTGAGCTGACCTAACCCCCTACAGCTCAGTTTTCACGGGGGAGGGGGTGAAAGTGTACTTTCAGGTGCTCCCGACTGAAGCATACAGGGGCCAAAAATGAGCGACTCTGCCCCAAAGAAGCTTATGTTGTTTCTTTAAGCTTGAAGCAACCAGCTTCAAGTGACAAGATGCTCAGGTGTTAAAGGGCTCCATTGCACATAATGAAAATCTTAGGAAATGCACTTCAAATCACTCAAGTGTAATTGGGGTCTAAGTGTTTACTGTTCATATAAACAGAGCCTTTATGAACAGATCCAGGGGCACTGCCACTGAATGTGCTGCATCATGAAAACGGTGACAAGTCCCAAACTTCAAGAAACAATGAATTTTTCTTTTTTTTCTTTTTTTTGGCACCCCAGATTAACATTTTATTTTTTTATTGGTAGACTTGGGGAGAATGGGCTTGAAGGGTGGTACTAGCTGTGTCCCTGGAACTGGCTGCATCACAGCTGACCATACAGGTGGCCCCTTCAAGGGGACATGCTGGTGGTCCCCCTGGTAGGGCATGGCTTCTGAGGACATTAGTGGCCTTAAAGAAAATGACACCTGGGGGCACTTGCATCCCTAAAAAATGTATGTGGCAAAGAGCTGTTAATACTTTCTGCCGGTGGACCAATCCTAGGCCTGGAAGTAGTGTGACCTCATAACCTTATGAGGATTTTTATGTGTGGATGATTTTTGTTGATTTCCGCATACTTACACATGAATGTGATAATGGTTTCTAGTGACATACCGCATTGTCTCAAGCCACTCTAGAAAAAGACACACAAAATAATTACTTTTGCTCCATTCACACATGTGCGACATCTTGTGCGACTTTGGACATCAAAGTTGTATGACCAGTTGCAGCCCATTCTTTTCAATGCACCCGATCAAAGAGGTGCAACTTTTTTTTTTTTTTTTTTAACATTCCATCTCCTCTTAAGTTTGTTAAAGCGAAGTAGCTCTCCCTAAGATACAACGTCCCCAAGCATCTTGATCCCACATTTTGCCCACACAGCCGGATCCGGCATGGTCCAGTAATGAGGGCGTCTCAGGTTACCCCACACAATGGGGTATACAAGGACCACGTAATTGCTTTCTGGACCCGGAGCGTCACTGCGTCCCGTACCCATAAGTGGAGTTAATTTTGGGGCTAGAGCGAGGGCCTCTAAGTACTAAATTACGTAATTCAGAGTAGGATCCCAGCAATGCCGTCTTCAGGGTGGCAGCTGGATTGACCGGGTCCTCCGACAACCACCACCTAACCGTCACCAAGACAGCTGCCCAGTAGTATTTTATAAAGGAGGGTAAAGCCAGACCTCCCATCTTAATGGGTAGTTGCAATGTGGCTCTAGCCACCCTAGGAGTGGCGTCCCTCCAAATAAATGAGGTGACAAATAGGTGCAACTTTGAAAAGATGCCTGCACTACTTGGTGCCCCTTTTGATGTGACCTTGTTCAAGAAAATGTAAAGACAGAACAAAGTCACACTCCACAGCTCGCAGTGGTAATCATGCAACTTTGGAGAAGCGCTAATGTGAACAGAGCCTAACTGTGATAATATTAAAGCAAAGTCTTGCAAAATTGTTTGTATATGCAGCAAATAACATGACCCTTTTAA
Source organism: Glandirana rugosa (assembly GCA_018402905.1). Classification (NCBI taxonomy): domain Eukaryota; kingdom Metazoa; phylum Chordata; class Amphibia; order Anura; family Ranidae; genus Glandirana; species Glandirana rugosa. The sequence goes on along the minus strand of BLSH010460227.1, from coordinate 156,810 downwards.
ATGAATCAAGACCTAAAGGTTTTAAATAGGTCTTTTGCCTGCACAACCCCACCCAGGTTCTTAAAGCCCTGAGGCACATGAGTTTTATGGAGAGATCCAAACAAACATATCGCGTTAGTTACTACACCAACCTGGGAAATTGTCCAAATGAGCTGTTTGCAAATATTTAGCAACATTAATTTATAGCACGATGCATACCTTGTGGTATATAACATAGCTACGTCTTTACTTTACAAGTCCTGTGTAGATCATTAATCTCCTGAATTGTACATGTGTGTGGGGCCCACTATCATTAGTAGCATAGCTTACAGGAAGAGCACACCATGAGAAAAAAAAAAAACAGTATGCATACTGTATGCCTGATGAAAGGGTGCAGAACATATTTTCATTAGCTGTAAAACTCTCTCAAATTTATACTTCTTTTGTCAATCAAATCTTTAGATCCTTATGTATTTTTTTTCTTACAATCTAAGGGCTTGTTTACACTGTCTCAAAATACTGATGCTTATCAAAACGTGCCTTTAGAGTTAATGAGTGTTAATAGGTGTGGTTGATAAGCATTTAATGAGCATTAAAATGCTCCCCCAAACACCCTACGCACGTTGGTGGTGCAGTTGAGAAGCATTTTTGGTTTGTTAAAACCACACCACAAATGCTAAGTGGGCCGGGAAGCTGACCACTGTGTCCTTAAAAGTGTTACCGAACCCAGTAATATGAACATAGTTTCTCTTGTTTTTTTAAAATGGCATGGGGACAACCCCCCCCCCCCAAAATCCATACCGGACCCTTATGTGAGCATGCAGCCTGGCAGGCCAGGAAAGGGAGGGGACGAGCAGGCGACAAGACAACAACGCACTAATTTTGTATCATTCCATTGTTACCCTACTTTGGAACCACAGGAGAAAGCTGCAAATTAACACTGTAGGTTTAATGACATAGTCCCTTTTAGAGCAGAGCTACATAGACCAACCCCAGGACTCCAGGTCCAGGACCAGGATGGAAGGTATATGTAAGGACCAGGATGGAAGGTAAATGGAAGGACCAGGATGGAAGGTAGATGGAAGGACCAGGATGGAAGGTAGATGGAAGGACCATGATGGAAGGTAGATGGAAGGACCATGATGGAAGGTAGATGGAAGGACCAGGATGGAAGGTAGATGGAAGGACCAGGATGGAAGGACCAGGATAGGACGGTAAATGTAAAGTCCATTACGTTAAATTTAGAGGGATGAAAGCAAAATCATACATCATTACATCAAGGCTATGGAGTGACAACAATCTTCAGCGTGTGTCCCTTATCTGGAGCAAAAATGCAAATAAGGATGGCTTACTTTAATTTGGCTTTAAAGTTATGAATATTTGTTCCAGGTCAGTTTATGAAAGGTTTTAAACCACAGTTGGCCAGCATACTAACCAGACAAAAAGTATCTTCAAACGGGGACTGGCAATGGAAGCCACCATGTTTCTCAGGAAAGATTTGCTTTAATAGTGGTAGATCATTTAATTGCTATATCAATTTTAGAAGAGACAGGTTAGCTCTAAAAAAGAAAGTACAATGGGTCAATTTAATTTTTTTTCAAATTGGTTTAGATTGTATCTACCTGGAGTTCAGCTTTAAGCACTAAAGAAAAAAAAAAGATTAACAGTAATAGAGGCCAATAAAACAATATTGACCAAGTGTGAACCTCTCTAACAGGAAACACAAGGAGAACAAGCAGAGACGGAAACACATGCTCCCGTTTAACTGATAAAGAAAGCATTGGGGTTTCAGAGGAAACTGCAAATTTATAGCAAATGTAGGATAAAACAAATAAAAATTAAAAAAATCACTATGACTTTTAAACAAACTTGAAATTTAGTGACTTAAAGAGTAACTCTACTTTTGTCGAGAAAAAAAAAAAAAAAACATTTCCCTCTGGGTGATCTATGTACACTGCAAGGATTTAAACAAACTTTGAAGCAGATTCCTACCTTTTGTTATTCTGAAGAAATCACTGTGCATTTTTCTGTGTCCATGTGGAAAGTGAATCTAACGGGAGTGGTTTCATAATCATCAATCAGCTGCTGCACCTGCAGGGTTCTAATGAGGAAGATTGCAGGGTTTGCATCCCTTTAGGGAGTATCTCACCAAAAACATTGTTGCAGGGGATGCTTGATATCTGACTTGTCTGGGAAAATCAGTGAGCCAATCACACAACCAGGAAATGTTTCTGGCGGGTGTTCTGTATACATTCTGTGTACAGAAAACCTCCAGGTAGTCATATTGCATTTTACTGAAAATTACAGTGCTGCAGATTGAAAAGGAAAGGCCATTTTTAGTAACATTTAATTACAATATGACTTGTGTCGCAATTATATATATATATACATACATACATACACACACTAATATATATATATATATATATATATATATATATATATATATATATATATATATATACACTATGTGCTATTTTTTTCCCTACAAAAGTGGAGGTACCCTTTAAACAAAACTGACGCACAACATATCTGTATTGTATGTTTAAAATGCACATTATTTGTGGAGTGCCAACGTCACAGCTAAATCCATACATACACTGCTTGTCATATTGATTGCTCTCAAGACACAGACTATGCAAGAATTGGGAAACAATCTGTCATTAGTCTCATGCTGATGGTCACAAAGACACGCAGTTCTCTTGGCAATAATGTGTTATATGAGGTAATGGGTACAGATCAGCAGATCTGAACTAGAAATAAGTTCAGCTTCCAAGGTGCAAAAAATGACTGCAGCTTGATGGTGTGTAATTTGCAATATCGTTGACATGATGGGAAGGAGGTGATCGCAAATACAGTAATACCTTGGCTTGCGAGCATAATTCGTTCCAGAAGCATGCTTGTAGTCCATTCCACAACCATTTATTCATAAAAATGATCAAAATATGAGCAAAGGTTCATATTAATACTGTACAGTACTGTAGTAGGAATACTGTACTATACCTGCAAGAAGAATCACAGTTTTAATGTAAGAAACAAAAGAATTACACTCACAATGTTAAGGGGTCTGGAGCTCATCCATGTAAAGCTGCTGTGTATATGCACAGTAATGCCGCTGTGTATATGTACAGTAATGCCGCTGTGTATATGTACAGTAATGTCGCTGTGTATATGTACAGTAATGCCGCTGTGTATATGTACAGTAATGCCGCTGGTGTACACTATACAGCTCTGTATGTGGTTAGGGGCAATGGTGGCTCCCAGCGCTTCCTGGAGACACACAGGAACTGTTGACATCACTTCCGGGTACGTCCACCCCATCCAGCTGGGAGTGTCTCCAGGAAGCGCTGGGAGCCACCATCGCCCTGAACCTTTGGTCACATACAACGCTGTAATGTATACTGTACACCAGCGGCATTACTGCACATATACACAGCGGCTTTACATGGATGAGCACCAGACTCCTTAACATTGTGAGTGTAATTCTTTTGTTTTTACAGTAAAACTACTGCTCATATCAAGACAAAATTTTTTTTTTAAAAAAGTTGCTTGTCTTTCAAAACGATCGTAGACCGCGTTACTTGTAAACCAAGGTATTACTGTATCACATTTTAAGGCCTCATACACACTGGACATTTGCTCCTAGTAGCAACGTTTTGGTTAAAAAAAAACGTTTGGCACTTGTAAACTTGTGTAACGTCTTTAAGCAAGTCAAGCGCTTGGGCGTTAATTCATTTCATTGGCCAAAATTATTTATCCTGGCCACTTAAATGACTTAACGCTCAAGTACTAAGGGCCAAGGCACGTTTAGGCGCATCAAGCATTTTTCATGCCAAATTCTCTTGCTCCTGGACGCACTGCATCTAAACTGCCTTATATTTTTATATATATATATATATATATACTAAAAACTCTAAAATGAGCATTAACTTTTTTTTCTTTTTTTTTAGGTGCCCTTGTGAAATTACTATAAACTGGGTGCACAGCTGCAATGGTGCCTGGAGAATATTACACTTCTAACATTTAAAATTGCCTGGAGTTACCTTTTAAATTTACAGTAAGTTTGTCGTGGTCCACAATCCAAATCTGCAAGGCAGCTAAATGAGAAGCATGGCTTCTATTTATATTCTAAAAAGGTATATTAGTCTTTGTAACACAAATACCAATCCCCATTAATGCAGCATAACCTTGAATGTACTGCAAACATTACAACCCACTCAAACAGATCTCTGTTTAGGAAACATCAGCGGTAAACATTCCATTGTATCCTTTGTATGTAAGCCCCTAGGGTAAAATGCACATACATTCAAAACAAAATGTCACTAACTAATTTAATAACAAAGTACAAAGAGCAACAATGTAGCTAGCCCACTACAGTGGCTGGCCATAGATGGAGCGTTTTCTGAACTTGCAGATACGTGCAAGTATCTCTAAATACCTGAACATTATTCACAACAGATTTTTTTTGACAGAGGTTTTTAAAGCATAAGTAAAAGAAATAGTAAGTTTCTTAAAAATAGATATTTGCTTTTATTGTTTTATATGTACTAAAAATGTAATAATAAAAATATTATTACTATAATAAAAAAAAAAGCTAGAATCTGATTGGTTAATCACTTAAGCCCGGTACACAAGGGCCGAGAATCATCAGTAAGTGCAACAAGAACTGGCCAGCTTACAGTTAACATGTATAGCTGTCTGTTCTGTCTAAAGATAGTTTTCTATTTAGGATACATTAATAATTGAGTTTATTCAGCGTGAAATGGAGCTTAGTTATGTAGCATGAGGCTGTTTATTCTGTAATATTTACATTTTTGGCAAACTCGTTCAATGAATCCAAGCTCTGCAAGCTGAGATAACATGCACTGCATTGATGCATTCACACGTCACAGTAACCATGAGATAAAACAAAGTTCAGGAATATTCCTTTATCCCATTGTTTTGCAAATCTATGTACACTTCAAACTGTTTGATTGAATCGGTTCTGATATCGCTTTGACTAAGCTGACAGCTTATTATTCTAAATAGGAAACCTTTTTTTGTTTGCAAATATTAAAGATTCTAACTACCAGCAAAAATAAGTCCTTACACTTAAAGACACCTGTCATTCCAGATCCATGATGGTAGCGCCTGTTAGCGGGTATCCTGCTGCCGCCACATCCCTCACCTTGTTGTGTCACTGCCACATCTCCAGCCGCCCCATTAAAGTGAATGGGACTGTCGGTGAGTCAACAGTGGATCAGAAAAGGAGCCGCTGCGGGACAGAGATGACAGTTGGTCTGGAATTAAATCAAATCCACCCTGTCGCTGAATCAACATAGTTTGTGTTCATAAAGCAATCCTTAAGTTTTTTTCCCGTTTACCCTACTGGTTGAACAAAAATAGCAATTTAAAGTATGTACCCAGCTTTACACCAATTGTATGGTTTGAGAAATGCAAAGAAAACATAGAATTATTATTACCAAATTTTGTTTGCATTAGTAATATATGATTTTGAAGGTTACCAGTACTGAGTGTCTGGTTTTAAGAATTTATCCAGGCATTGGCATGTTATACGTGGTTTGATTGGTCCAGCTTCTATATACCACACCTGCCCAATGCCGCTGGAAATCACTGAAATAGCCACCACTACTTCAGTGATCCCCATTTGCTTCCAGCATCCGTGCCGATCGGCTGCTCTCCTGCATTGTGAATATAAGTGGTTAGCCACTTAGCAGGGGCGCCATTCAGAGAATGCTTTACACTTTTTTTCTATGTATTGATATTTTATTGTCAATGCTGCTAGTACTTCTAGAATTGGGGATCTGAATTATGTCGCTAAAGACTGTGATCACAGTTGTGCTACGGCCCACCTAGTCTCATCCTTGCAGTCTCCTTGTTGGCCCATTGACCTACGTATCAAACTTAGTGGCCTATAGGGAGGCTGGATGCAGCAACCTTGACTTTTGGGTTACTGGGGCACATGAAAATAAAGTAGAATATGCAGGCACCCAGAGTATTATCTTGTGGATAGCCTAACATAAGAGTCCACAGGTATGCTTTAAAGTGGTTGTCAACTTGTGACAACGACTTTAACCTACAGGTAAGCCTATGATAAGGCATACCTGTAGGTGCCCTGCATAATTCCTAAACCTGTACGGTTCAGGAGATATGCAGTGTTGAAGCTGTGCCGACGCCATGTGTGCCGTTCCTCCACTGTGACCTTGACGTGACTGGCGGCTCTTGCGCGCATGCATGGGAGTGATGTCACACGACTCCGGCCAGTCACTGGAGTCGTGGCCCCGGAAGGAAGAGGGGCAGAAGATGGACACGGCCTGGAGCGGGTACATCGCTGGATGTCGCGGGCTTCTAATGCAGGCAAGTGGCACATAATGGGCTAGTATACGATGCATAGTAGCGCATTATGCTTCTACATTTCAGGGGACTGTAGAGGAAGTAAACCCAATCTGGGTTTACTTCCTCTTTAAAGAGGCTGTAAGCCTCCCTGTATTATTTGTACATATAGGTAAGCCAAGAATAAGGCTTAACTATAGGTACTGTAAATATCTCCTAAACATGTGCCGTTTAGGAGATATTTACCGTATCCTGCGCCGATGACGTCATCAGCACATGCGCTCTGAAGGAACAGCCACCCTTGTCGTTATTTCAAAACTGTGTGCCGTGACCAGCAGCTCATCATGGGGCTCCGGCCAGTCACACAGCCCCGGAAGGAAGACGGGTGAAGATAGATGCAGCCTGCAGTGGGGATGATGCAGACTTTGTTTGTAGGTGTCACATAATGTGCTAGTATGCATACAAGCACATTATGCCTTTACTTTGCAGGGAAAAAAATGGGGGGGGGGGGTTTACGTCCTCTTTAAGGAAAATAAAATGAATTAAGTGCTATGTGGCTAAACATTTCAAATTTACCCTGTATTAAAATTCCAGTTTTTCACTAGCCCATTCACACCTGCATGTTACTGTTGTCTTTTTAAAGTGGTTGTAAAGGCAGAAGGTTTTTCATCTTGATGCATCCCATGCATTAAGATAAAAAGCCTTCTGTGTGGAGCAGCCCCCCCCCCTCATACTTACCCGTACCCCCTCTCTCCCCCCCGATTGGCTGAGACACAGTCGCGGTGCCATTGGCTTCTGCTGCTGGAGAGAGAGGGGGCATGGCCGAACTGCAGCTCCATGTCTGAATGGACGGAGCTGCGGCTCAGGTGCCCCCATAGCAAGCTGCTTGCTGTGGGGGGCACTCGACAGGAGAGAGTGGCCAGGAGCAGCAAAGAGGGACCCGAGAAGAGGAGGATCCAGGCTGCTCTGTGCAAATCCACTACACAGGGCAGGCAAGAATGATTGTTTGTTCGGTATTTAATAAAAAAAAAAAAAAGAGACCGTTTACAAATGTGTGCAGGTTTGCCATTGTTTCAATTGGTACTAGTTTAAATCTGTGGCATGCGTCAACCCGGCTTTGACCAAAAAATGTCAGTTTTTTTTTTTTTTTTGATGCATTGGGGGCAATAAAGGGCTACTGATGGTAATGGCATAGCAGGTCAAAACATGGCAATGCACCTGGATGACGCAATAAGAAAAATACTGGATTAAACTGAAACAGCATAATGCATACAAGAGGTCATTACATTTTCTAGATCTGTCCGCATCCATTTTCCCGTACATCAATTGATCCACAAAAGCAACTTTTATCATTATTATTAGAATGAATCAAAGTGTGTACATAAAAGAGCAAGAAAAAGGAAAGCTGGAAGCAGAAAGTCAAGCAAATGTAATCATTTACCATGTCACAAGGTGGTCATGGCTCTGTAAACGTGAGTGATTCACCATATGTTCACTGATACAATGATTATATAGGGAGGTCTGTATCCCATCAGCATTCTGGAATGCTGAGAGCAAATTCATTGAGGAGACCTCTCTAAAATCAGCAATCTAGAACACATCTGGAACCAACATATATATAGCATTTTTAAAGCTGGTACGATATCAGGTATATATTTTATTTCTACAGGGCAAAATGTGATCACACAATTAAATCGCAATTTGACTTATTGCATCAAAATAGTCCCAACTATTTTATTAATGATCAAGTTATTCTTTATATTTCTATTAAGCTGACAAACACTCAAACCAATATACAATATAAAAGACTGCCTGTTGATGGCTCATGATTAGAAATTAAAGTGGTTGTAAATCCATATTAAAAAAAAAAAACTGCAAAACAAAGGCACTCCAGCGAGGTGATTGGCTGGAGCCACAATGACGTCACTCCCATGCGCGTGGGAGCCACCGATCACGGCATGAAAACGAAAGAAACAGCACCCTCGGGTCGTTTCTTCAGTATGCATGTGCCGATGACAGTGAATATCTCCTAAAATGTGTAAGTTTAGGAGATATGCAGGGAACCTACAGATAAGCCTTATTATAGGTTTACCTGTAGGTTAAAGTGGTTTACAACCACTTTAAGCTGCCTCTCATGCAATACGTAACTATTGATTATCACTGTGGATCTGCCACACAGAATATCATAGACTGCTACACAGAGACATAGCAAAGGTGGTCGCTATTAAAGTGCCTCCGTCTCATCATCATATACCAGATACAAAGATAAAAGCACCCAACAGACATAACCCTTGAACTAGATTTAAACCCTAAAGTGATACTAAAGTCTCTCTCTTTTTTTTTTTTTTCAAAATAACAAATGTATTACTTACCTGTTCTGCACAGTGGTTTTGCAGAGAGCAGCCCCGATCCTCCTTTTCTCTCAGGTCCCTCTTCTGTGATCCTGGCCCCTCACTCCTGTTTAGTGGCTCTCTCCCCCCGGCAAGCAGCCTGCTATGGGGGCACCCAAGTCAAGCCATAGCTCCATGTATCTATTCAGACAGGGAGCCGTGGCCCGCTCCTGCCCCCTCTCTCTCCTCATTGGCTCACTGACTTTGATTGACAGTAGTGGGAGCCAATCATGCTTCGCTGCTGTCTCAGTCAATGAGGGGGGACAGTCCCAGACAGAAGACTCTCTCTCCTGCAACATCGCTGGATCGAGATGGGGCTCAATTAAGTATTAGGGTATTAGTACAAGTATAAAGTGCTGGTGCTCCGCGCTACCGAGGCGGTGTGCAGCCACTTTGGAAGCACTTGCCATTCATTTCAATTGCAGAGGTGGTAGAGGTGCGGTATATACACCGCTCCCCTCACTGCCCCAAAGATGGCTGCTTGCAGGACTTTTTTGTAACATCCCGCAAGTGCACCGCCCCAGTGTGCAAGCACTCAGGGCTTTCACATTGGAGTGGATTGGGGGGGATTTTTGAGGCGCTTTACAGACGCTATTTTTAGCTAAATAGCGTCTGTAAAGCCTTAAAGTCATTGCAAAACGATCACCTCGTAAAACAACCCATTCAGTTTAAAATAGAAATGAAAGGCAAAACATTTTTGTATAGATATAAAAAACAAAAAAAACAAAAAAAAACATAATGAATTATTTTTTTCCCTTCTTTATAAATGTTTACATTCCCTCTGCTCCGAGCTGCATAAGAGCTGGGGGAGGAGAAGCAGCAGCACACTCAGCTTGGCAGTGAATGGCTATGCAGTGGGGGGGGGGGGGGGTGTCAGGACAAGTCTAATAATTACACAGAGTACACAGAGTTCCCAGCATCGCTTGAGAACTGACCCCGGTGTGTTCTCCTGCTTAGTGTGATCAGTTTTTAATAAGAAAGCAGAAAGACTGGCAGGAACACCAGGGATTTCACACAAAGAAAGCAATACTCATGTCAGGAATATGAAATGTTAGGGTAACAAACACTTTAACTGGTTACTTTGCTAAAGTATTGGGTATCAAACACTTGCAGTGGGTTTTTTTTTATTAGTTATTTTTTCATAAAATGCTGCTTTTATCTTCTTTTATTCTCTTTCTGCATCTCAGCACCGCTGATTTCTTCCAGCCACTTCCTGTCTACATGCAATTGTTTCTATATCAGCTGTACACGATTGCTATGGACCAGCTTCCTGACAGTCTCAATCGTGGGTTTGGGTGACAATGCAAAACCACAACTGCGAGACAGTGCTCATCCTCTAACAAGAAAACCAGAGGGCCTTCATGATATGATCACCAGGTATTATTTTAATAAAAGCTGTAGATTTAAAAATAAACTGGAATAACATTAATATGTTAAAACCTATATGAGATTTTAGTTATTGAGTTTAGATTTACTTCAAGGACAGCATATCTTGTCATTTGTCAGCTTTTTGTTCTATGAAGTGTTGGCAGGTTCATGTTTGGTAAAAGATGCCGTCACCCCAGCACAGAATACCATCATGCACACCTGATTAGAATGACGGAAACCTACAATACCATCATTGTGAAATCTTTATGTTGGAAACCCAGCTCCTCGGTCATTCTTTCCACAGGAAGCTTCTAAAAACTGACTTGATAGCAAACAAGTTTTCATCTGACTGCAGGGAGTTTCCAAAGGTTATTTTCTCAAATGAAAGTACAAATACTCGAACAGGCTACTGGAGAGCATTCTGCACAAGTATCCATACATTTCATGACTTTTGTGGCCTTCAAAAAGGAGATGAACATCTCAAGCTAATTCAGGTCAAACAAGTGAGTTGTGTGATGGTCATATGCACTAGTAGGAAAAACTTAATCTACCATACCAGCTAGTGAATGCTCTGACCGTATACTGATCACTAGTATAATAGTCTTCAGTCCACACAACATTACACTTCTGGATTTTTTATGTAGTGTAGAGGTGAAGACATCTGGACTCATCAATGTCAAGTTTAGGTCTTCAAATCCACCACAGAACCTAGCCAGTCCATGTTCACGTCTTGATAAGGACCCAGGACCTTGCATTCAATAATAGTTTTAAAGAGTAACTCCACTTTTGTTGAGAAAAAAGAAAACATTCCCCTATGGGTGATATGTACATTGCCAGGATTTTAACCAACTTTGTTGCAGATTCCTATCTTATTTTATTCTGAAGGAATAGCGGTTTGTCTGTGTCCATGTGCAAAATAAATCTGTTTTATAATGATCAATCAGCTGCTGTACTTGCAGGGCTCTAATGAGGAAAGTTGGAGGGTCTGCATCCCTTTAGATGTGATTTCCCTTTGATATTATCTCACCAAAAATGACATTTTTGTTGCAGGGGATGCCAAAAATCTGATTTGTATCTTAGTGCAGACTTCTGGGAAAATCAGTGAGACAATCACACTAGCAGGAAATTACATATCTGGGAGGCGTTCTGTACACCATCTACATACAGGTAGCCATATGGCATTTTACAGAAACGACAGAGCTGCAGATTGAAAAGGAAAGGCAATTTAAATAACATTAAATCCCAATATGATTTGTGTCGCAATTGTATATGCTAGATTATTTATTTATTTCCCACGAAAGTAGAGTTACCCTTTAGTTGTATTTGCTTCAAAGACTTCAATAGACTTCAATAACCAGACTGGGAGGAGAGGAAAGTTTATGGTTTGTGTCTCAATGAAGTTAAACTATATACCGCTTTACAATGGTTAAATGATGGCAAAATAAATCTTGGTACAGGTTATCTTAGCTCAGGTACTGCTTGACGTGTGTAAAGCAGAAGTAAACCCATCGATTTAACAGTTTCAAAAAACAGTTACATTCCAGGCACACACCGGGAATGTAACTGTCACGTTGGATGTGCTCTCAACCAAACTATCAAACCATCCAAAGCAAAAAGCTTAAGGCTACTTTCACACTGAAGCGTTTTACAGACGCTATTTAGCTAAATAGCGTCTGTAGAGCGCCTCAACAATCCACCCCAATGTGAAAGCCCTGAGTGCTTTCACACTGGGGCGGTGCGCTTGCGGGACGTTACAAAAAGTCCTGCAAGCAGCATCTTTGGGTAACATACCGCTCCTCTACCGCCCCTGCCATTGAAATGAATGGCAAGCGCTTCCGAAGCAGCTGCACACCGCCTCAGTAGCGCTGAGCGCCAGCACTTTTAACTCCTTTTTAACCCTTTGTGGGGGTTAAAAGCGCGGCACTCCCGCCCGCATAGCGGAGCCATATCGCTGGTAAAACTCGGCTAAAACTAGCGGGGTTATACCGCGACCGCGGCTGCCGCTCAGTGTGAAAGTAGCCTAAAGATTAACTAAAGGCAAAAGTTTTTTTTTAAGTTTTGGACACAGTGGAGAGGGATTAGAACACCTGCCAGTTTTTATTGTCGCATGTGCCCTTGTTAAGGAGATTCACCCTCTCTACCAGTCATGTTTACCATTAGATGAAAATGAAAGTAAGAGAAATTACTCATATTTTGGGTTGTCCCCAGAAAAGTAATATAGGGGAAAACTTCCAATGGGGACACTCATTCTGGTGACCTTGGGGTCCCAAAGGAATTCCCTTTATTTACAGGGATGTCCTTTCACTTCCAGTTTAGCTGTGGGATAGGAAGTGAAAGGAAATATCCGCAATGGGACACAGATGGCGGGAAAAAAAATCTGACAGAGGAAAAAAAAAAAAAAAAGTTTTGCATATAGTTCTACTTTAATAAAGAGCTGAAATATAACTGTAAACTGCGCTACCCAACAAAAGATTTTTTAATGCAGCCATTCATAGAGGGGTCTTGTGATCCAGACAACACTACCAGAAAGCATGTTTAGGTCCGGTAACTGCAATGCAAATAAGCAAATTTAATTACAAATTGGCCCTGCATGTACAATGCAAGAGTCAGGTTGGCTACCAGTGCTGGCTTTCCCTCTAAGTTCCGAGATCTGCTACGCATAGGATTACACAAGATCGATATAAAGAAAAATTCAGGTGCTCGTAATAAAATACCTATATTATTTTAAAGTGTAGCTACAGCCCAAACATTTTGCTTCGTTTAGTTTTGTAAGGAGTGTGGATGGGTTAAAACCCCTTTAAAGTTTTTTTTACTGTATGAGTAGCTCCTGGAGAGATTCCTTCTATTCTTTCTGGTTAGCACTGTCACCAAAACATAAAGTGATGGGAAATCAAATTTTTACATATGTCAGCAGAATAAGTGGTCAGGGTAAAAGCATTACATGGAGACACCTGTTCTGGTAACAAGAGGGGAATTCAGCCCCATTTTGGAGAAAAATACTATAATTTCCTGTTACATCTCCAAGGCAGGAAGGAAGCAAAGAGAAATCGCTAAACTGATGATTTTAATTGTTATCCTTTTCTACTCTAAAACTGTTGCCATTTTAATTTCTAAAAGACAAAATTAACTACAAAGATAAGTTAGGCCCTGTTCACACTGGCATTATTCCTCCACTTTTCTTTAATTGGCCACAAAAATCACTGAAAAAAGGAAATGGAAAGTGTGGTTTAACCGGTTCCGGCTTGCGTACATTTACTGCTGCAGAGTGGCGCTGTAGCGCAAACCGCTGTCTATAAATGGTGGCTCGCTCGTGCCCGGCTAGGGATATTTATTATAGGAAAAAGTAAAAAATACTGTTGTCGCTCGTTTTTTTGTTAATAGCGGTGATCAGAAGTGACGCAGAGGGGATCAACTATTCACTATCACTATTCGTCCCACTGATACGAGCCAATATTCTTTCCACTGTCAACAAGGTTTAGTCACCAATCCTTGCACCAACACAAGTAATGGATAACTATTGTTCCCACTGACACCAATCATGGGGCACTATTCCTCCCACTGACACCAATGATTGGGCACTACACTGTGTGCAGAATTATTAGGCAAATGAGTATTTTGACCACATCATCCTCTTTATGCATGTTGTCTTACTCCAAGCTGTATAGGCTCGAAAGCCTACTACCAATTAAGCATATTAGGTGATGTGCATCTCAGTAATGAGAAGGGGTGTGGTTTAATGACATCAACACCCTATATCAGGTGTGCATAATTATTAGGCAACTTCCTTTCCTTTGGCAAAATGGGTCAAAAGAAGGAATTGACAGGCTCCGAAAAGTCAAAAATAGTGAGATATCTTGCAGAGGGATGCAGCACTCTTAAAATTGCCAAGCTTCTGAAGCGTGATCATCGAACAATCAAGCGTTTCATTCAAAATAGCCAACAGGGTCGCAAGAAGCGTGTGGAAAAACCAAGGCACAAAATAACTGCCCGTGAACTGAGAAAAGTCAAGCGTACAGCTGCC
>BLSH010460227.1:103374-120237 GCA_018402905.1 Glandirana rugosa | reverse complement strand
TGGGGGAGGAGGTGTCGGTGGAGTGACATGGGGGGGGGAGGAGGTGTCGGTGGAGAGACATGGGGGGAGGAGGTGTCGGTGGAGAGACATGGGGGGGAGGAGATGTCGGTGGAAAGACACAGGGGTGAGGTGTCGGTGGAGACATGGGGGTACAGAGAGGTGGCTGTGGAGGAGGGGGGGGGTACAGTGAGGTGGCTGTGGAGGAGGGGGTTACAGAAAAATCTGCCTAACACATCAGCCCAAAAAAAATCTGCATCATATAAACGGCGCCCCGATTTCTAAATATTGGCATTGGCCAGAGAAAAACCCATATCGGTCGACCTCTACTCTGCACAACTGGTGAATGCAGCACATAGGACATCTTACAGCTCAGGAAGCCTGCTGACTGTTCATATATGCATTTTTGTGAAATATTAATCCTAGCTACAGTTCCACTTTAATAAAATCAAAAGTTAAATTATCTTGGTAAAATTATACAGGTTATAAAAGATGGTCTCAAATCTAGGGTTTCCAATAAAATGGAAGAAACCATTGGAAAACCATTGGCTTGGAGCTGGAAGTCAAATATCTGAGAATAAAACTAAGCTTTGAATCCCCAGAGAATACAAATTCCTTAACATTTCTTGTGCTTTCTAAAGAGTATGAATGGGGTAAAATGATCATGGAAAAGTTGTTCTTCTAACTCAGTATCTAGATAATGGAGTTTCCAGTAATCTATGCCAACATAAACATTTTCCTGAGAAGCCACGCTATACGAGAATAGATTGGGAGTCCTCTATGCTGCACCTTTATTGTTACTGTATATTTTGAAAGAGGCAGCAGAAAATGTTACAGTGTTGGTGACAAACCACAGAAGTCAAACCCATTCCCTGACTCTGCCGATAAGCCAACTGCTGAGAAAAGCCCACCACAATTAAGAGCAAGAGAATAAGAACTGCTTTGTAACAAGAGGCAAGAGGGCAGCAAATTTGATAGGGAATAGGAGTTTTGTTCTCAACTAAAGTGAGCCTATCGTTTACAGGCGGTAAAAAAATTCCACTAGTTACACTTTAAAGTTGTTGTAAAGGCTTTTTTCCCGCTAAAATATCAAACATATTTTACTTACCTGCTCTGTGCAATGGTATTACACAGAGTGGCCCTGAACCTCCTCTTCTGGGGTCCCCCACCAATGCTCTCGGCTCCTCCTCTTCTGTGTCTGCCACCATATAAAGACACTTGCTATGGGGGGGCAGACGTGCAAGCTTAATCCCGAGCCAGGCTGTATGCACCTATTGATACGCACAGTGCAGCTCAGCTCTGCTCCACGCTCTCTAACTGAATTTGACTGACAGCAGCAAGAGCCAATGGCTTCCATCACTGCCAGTCAGTCCCTGTGTGAACAGGGAAAAAAGAGAGCAGACTGCAGCCAGGCACGGAGCTGGATCTATCGAGGAGTAAGGTATGTGTCTGGAGGGGGAAGATGGTACAGCAAGTCCTAAAACCTTTTTTACATTAAAGCTGAACTTTACCCACAACAACTTGATAAAAAATAATGTTCTTTAGCAAAGGAACATACATTTCACATGAATAATTATGCTACCAAAATTAGTGTGTGCTGTAAATTGCTTCTAGCATTGCTCTTGTTTCTTCTTACCGGAGGGTTGCCATTTTTCTGAAACCCAGAGCCTCCTTCTGCAGAAAATCTTTAGGCTGTCTGCAAATTTGGCAAAGTGCCTAAATATAGAGAGCAACTGAGCATGTGCTGTGCAGGGTTAGAAAGTGCATTACTAGATTTTAAACAGTATAGGCACTTATTTTTAATGTTTTACAAAGCTATACCTGCAAAAGGGGCCAGCCTGAAGTGATCTAGCAGGACTTCATTTTCCAGTTTAATGCAGGGAATCCATGTGGATGTAAAACCTCACATATACCAAGTGAAGTGCACAGCCTCAGATGTTACACAGAGATGAAAGAAATCTCCCTATATAAGTTTTACATCTATATATACGGTCTTTGCCTTGATATACTGTTTAGAAAATGCACATTCCTTTAGAATTTTCACATCCTCATTCCCCTCTAGGAGAGGATTATTGCTAGACACTGAGACAGCTGATTGGAGGAAAGGTACACACTCCCTCCCCACACAGAGCTTGCCTGTGTATAGTTTAGCAGCCTGCTAATCTATTTTTAGAAACCTCCTCCGACACACACTTCTATCTCCGGGCCTCAGAGAGCTTGTCAAAGTTATCACGCTGATAACAGAGGAACGGAGCAGGACAGAGCTACGGGACACAATGCTTTGGAGAGAGATAAGAAAACTCTGCAGATAGATGTGCCCAGCTCAAATTTCATTAATTGGGTTTACATCCACTTTAAAGTGGACGAATAGTAATTTTTTCAACTTTCCATCTATTAAATCTTCTGCCCTTGTTGTTTTAACTTTGGATAGTACGCCATTTTTTTTACTCACAGTAAATACCCTATACAGCCCACTTCCGGTTTCTTGTCTGTTCATTAGGCTTATGACATCATGCACAGCTCCCTCTCTCATCCTCTTGTGAGAGTTTGCCAGGAAGGGAGGGGGGATGAGTCCTACGTGGGCCAATGAAAACTGCAGAGCTGGAGGTGTGTGTCTCTGTAAATCCAGGAAGTTTACAGGCAGCAGCTTCAGCTGCCCACAGTTAAAATGGCTGCACCCAGACTTAGTTAAGGGAGATTTCTGCAGCATATTTGGCAAGTACAGAATCGCAGTATATATAAAATATGCAAAGTAGTTGGAGGGAAGCTTCAGAATGGCCAAGATGTTTTTATTACAAATTATGTGTGCAGACTGCAGTTCCTCTGTAACCGCTTGCCAACGGGCTTGTGTACATTTACTGCTGCAGAGTGCCAGCGTAGCGCGAATCGCCATATATAAACGACGATTTGTGCAGGCACAGCTACCCGGCGGTGCACTCTCGTGCCTGCCGCATAGCTACCCGGCGGTGCACTCTCGTGCCCGCCGCGTGAGTGTGACTGCAGGTCGGGCGGAATATATATCCACCAGTGACCCACGATCGCCTATTACAGAGGAAAAACGGGGAACTGCTGATATAAACACGGTGGTTCCCCGTTCTGTTAGGCAGCATGGCAGTGATCTACTGATCCCTGTCATTGGGATCAATTAGATCTGTCATGCACCTGCCAGTCCCTCCCCAACAGAGTTAGAACACAGTGAGGGAACACATTTAACTCCTTGATTGCCCACTTAGTGTTAACCCCTTCCCTGCCAGTGACATTTATACAGTAATCAGTGGCTATTTTAAGATCTGATGGCTGTATAAATGTCAAAGGTCGCAAAAAAGTGTCAAAAGTGTCCTATCTGGCAGCTGCAACATCGCAGTCCCGATAAAAATCACAGATCACCGCCATTACCAGTAAAAAAAATAATAATAAATCAATTCTCATAGTTTGTAGACGTGAGCACTTTTGCGCAAACCAATCAAACACATATTGCGATTTTATTTACCAAAAATATGTATTAGAATACATTTTCGCCTAAACTGATGAATATATTTTTTTTTTTATATTTTTTTTTTTTTGGATAAGTATTATAGCAAAAAGAAAAAATATTGTTTTTCTTTCCAAAATTTTCGCTCTTTTTCTGTTTATAATGCAAAAACTAAAAAAAACGCAGAGGTGATAAAATACCACCAAAAGAAAGCTCTATTCTTGGAGGGGAAAAAAGGATGTTGATTTTGTTCGAGTACAGCGTTGCACGACCGCGCAATTGTCAGTTAAAGCAATGCAGTGCCGTATCACAAAAAGTGCTCTGGTCAGGAAGGGTGTAAATCCTTCAGGGGCTGAAGTGGTTAAAGTAAAAAATGTTTTCGCTTTAGAACCACTTTAACCAAGATAGAAGAGGGCATTTGTGGAAGGAACATGGAAAAAGTTTTCCAAGTCCAAAAATGCATGCTTACGGTTTCTCCTTACCTGGTCGCCCAGGTTACATGGCTGGATAAGGGCCTGGTATGAATTTTAGGGGGAACCCCACCACAACTTAAATAAAATAAGTAGTGTCCATATAAAATTCATAGCAGACCCTAAAAAAAATGTAAATATGTCCCATGATGTAAATCTGGCATCAATCATATTGTCCAGTGATGTAGAACCAGCTGTAATCACAACGACCCGTCGCTGCCCAACGATCTTGCACTACTGCCACAAACTGACAGATCCGACTGCCTTCTGTTTTTAAACAAATCATCAGGGGATCATGGAGAACATCATTTTCCAAATGTGGTTGCAACCATAATTAGTCAATGATGTCATTAATCATTTAGGGGTGGTAAAGTCCCACGGCACTATTCTTCCTTTTTGTACTTATGGGTGGTAGTTTTTTTATTATGTTAAACTGGCCATAGATGTAGCAAAAGTTGCCCAAATTTTAATCCATGTGTGGCCGTGCTTGTTTGGCAGAAGTCGATCACTATAGATTGACTTTTTACGAACAGACTCATTGGAAAAGTTTTCTCGTTCTGACAGCAGAGAAAGAAGGAATCCATTGGGGTTTTTTTGACAGACAAAAATGAATCAACCAAGAGAACAGAGTGAAGAATTTGGTACATATAGCTATGAGATTGGGTGGAGCATTGCAGTAACCAGTATGGTAATTAATTTCTTCAATGGGAATATAATGTGAAGTGAACAGGGAATAAAAATGATACAGAGGGTAAACTGATGAAATGGATGCCAATAGGATGTAGTGAAGGAAATAGTAAAGTGACAATACACAAGGTCCAGTGATGATTTTAACAGGGGGGCGAATATCCCAAATCCCATCAAGCCAAGCATATAAAGCGGTTGCATCCCCCGGAGCCACAAGACATCATGCCGGCGAATGTGCGCGGGAGCCCGTCTTTCCGCCGATATGCACCGGGACATCACAGCACATGTGCCGTGACGTCAGCGTCTGCTTGCAGGGGGAATATTTTCTAAACCGCACAGGTTTAGGAGATGTTCATTTTACCTGCAGGGAAGCCTTATTATAGGCTTACCTGTAGGTAAAAATCATTTTTTCGTGATACAACCCCTTTAAACGAATTGTGTATATCTATCTATCTATCTATCGAGAGAGAGGGAGGGAGGGAGAGAGAGATATATACATACATACATATACACACACACACACACACACACACACACACACACACTATCTCACAAAAGTGAGTTCACCCCTCACATTTTTGTAAATATATTATTGTATCTTTTCATGTGACAACACTGAAGAAATGACACTTTGCTACAATGTAAAGTAGTGAGTGTACAGCTTGTATAACAGTGTAAATTTACTGTCCCCCTCAAAATAACTCAACACACAGCCATTAAAGCGGAGTTCCACCCAAAAGTGGAACTTCCGCTTTAAGTCCTCCTCCCCAGCTCCAGATGCTGAAACGGAGCTTTTGGGGAGGAGGGGGGGTGGGGATACCCTATTTTTAGGGGTACTTCCGCCCCGATCGCCTTAGGCGATCGGAAGTGGAAGGACTCCTTCCCCCTCCCTCCCGAAGTCTTCTGGGACACAGGACAGGTCCTAGAAGACTTCGGGACCAATCACAATGCGCAGCGCCGCTCGCGCATGCGCAGTGTGCGCCCGGCCGTGAAGCCACGGCCGGGTGCCCACAGTAGCAATGCCGGCGCCGCGGAGGGGAGGGGGAGAGGAGCGAGGCTCCGTGCGGCTCCATCGCTGGACCGGGAGACAGGTAAGTGTCGGTTTATTAAAAGTCAGCAGCTACACTTTTTGTAGCTGCTGACTTTTAATAAACCTAAGGAAAGGGTGGAACTCCGCTTTAATCTAAACCGCTGGCAACAAAAGTGAGTACACCCCTAAGTGAAAATGTCCAATTTGGGCCCAAAGTTTCAATATTTTGTGTGGCCACCATTATTTTCCAGCACTGCCTTAACCCTCTTGGGCATGGAGTTCACCAGAGCTTCACAGGTTGCCACTGGAGTCCCCCGCCATTCCTCCATGATGACATCACAGAGCTGGTGGATGTTAGAGACCTTGCACTCCTCCACCTTCCATTTGAGGATGCCCCACAGATGCTCTATAGGGTTTAGGTCTGGAGACATGCTTGGCCAGTTCATCACCTTTACCCTCAGCCAGATAGATTTCTACCTTTGCCCTTGTTCTTGTATTCTTCATGTGCATCTTGAATAAAGGCTAAACTTTGATTAAAACAAAAAAAAATAAAAAACCTTCGTCACCCCACATGGATCAGACTGCCCTTTGCCTTCCCCAAGTGTCTTTTTTTAGTTAGAGGAACCTAACAAAATAGTGAGGTAAGAGATCATTTGCAACACAAATCAGTTCCTGTCCAGAAATCCCACTGAACAATACCAGACAGAAGTAAAAGAGAGATATGCAAGGGACGTATGGCATGCTGCAATACAGGCAAAAATCAGACAACTTAAACAGAGAGAGGAGAATAGTAACAAGGCCAGCTGATTGCCAGCCCTTGATGCAATGGACTTAGACAAAAGCCGCAGGCTGAAGTTAAGAAATGAAAGAATGAGGGCAAATCATGCAAACATGCCACAAGTATCATTTAAGATGTTCTCCATCACTTAGGAGAACATGCATTCTGTGGATAAAAACATGCAATGCACGTTATATTAACATTTCATGGTAAATGTAATGCAAGCAGATCAGAGCAGCTGTTTGACTACAATTCAAGCATCCCCTGCAACTGTCTGGACGCCTTTGAAAGCCAACCTATCACAGAAAAGGTACAAGTTAGCCATTATTTCATTGTATACATATAGTTTTTTCAGAAACTGCAGATGTTAAATTCTGCTATTTGTAACTGCTAATGCAAAAGTTAAGACCAAAAAGAATGAAACTAGATTATGGACCAGGCAAACTCCAAGTACATGTAGCAGGAGAATACCAATTGTGATATCCTTTATCTGCAATCCTGTGTCCGAGGATGTTTTATCCAAACATATGCAGGTGTGCTTGCTTTAAGCAGTTTGTGATCTCAAGGAATTTCTTGAGTGCAGTTTATAAAAAATATAGGTGGCAGTAGTTGAAGCAACAATGGGCAAAGTAAGGCCATTAAGGGGCTGTTTGTTTCTCATTGTGTATGACGTTTCTCCAATCATCATTTTTTTTTTTCAACTCTGCCTTTATATTTCGAAGTAATGCCCCTTTCACACTTGTGCTACCTGAAAGTGCTGCGATTTTGATGCGACTTGAAGCAATGCCTGGAAAATCTTGAGGTCTATGGACCTCCAGTTGCAACAAAGTCGGACCAAAGTAGTGCAGGGACTACATTGAAGTCGCACATATATGAATGGTACTCATTGGAAATCATTGGGTAAGACCTGTTATGTGACTTTGCAGTCCCAATTCGCAGGACAAGACGCACAAGTGTGAAAGGGGCCAATGCATGTTTTTTTCAGGCAACATTCTTTAGTTTCAATTGCTCCCACACACCCATACACATACTCATAGCCAACAATTGTTCACATGCAAGTTTCATCTAAAATTTACATATACCCATTAAGCCCAACTGACAACCTCAACCAAAATAAATAACTCCAGGGACACCGTAAACTATGGCCCAAGCATACAGAAGCTGCTTACTGGACACATGTGGCTTCAGTTAATCAAAACAGTATAAACTTTATTTAATTCACAAAAACTCAAAAATCACAACAGTTTGCAACCCGGCTCCTGGGATTTGTACAGCTATGCCAATGATAATTGGTTTTCTATTTGTGAATGTTTGAAGTACTATCTCACAATATCTTTTAATGCAAATACATTATGAGGTCTATGGAGTGGAATGAGAGTTCACTGTATAGAACATGTTTCTCGGGCTTCATTATGTAAACCACTGCCTGCTCCTAAGACAATCCTATCTTTAGAATTTATTGATCGACTGGAAAATTCTTCTTCTATTCACAGCCATCACAATGATCAGTTTTCAACGGACCAATAATTTTCATCAAGATAATAAAGTTGATATTCAAATAGAAGGGCAGGCATTGATTACTTGTCCACATAATAGCTTTAAATCGATTCATTTCACCTGGCATCCAGGAAGATTATTCTACTGTCCAACCAAACAACTAAAGTGGGGCATACATGGATTGAAATTCAGTTAGCTCAGCAAACGGCTGGATTTAAATCCATGTATGGCGAGGGCTTGGGCTGGCCACTCCTTGCGCAAAGTGTCACTCCTGAGACAAGTGTTTTGGCACTTGTACATGGGCACACCTCCAACAAGACCACCATCTTCTCATCATGCTTTCACTGCACAGGCCCTCCCTGCAACACAAAAAAAATCACTCTAGCTGTCTGCGATTTCCCACCTGCCTCTCCATAACAACTGGTAACTGCACGACTCCACTCTTCATTTAAACACTGGACTAAATTGCATAACTGAACTCTTTCTGCCTTACTAAGAATTTGAAACTGCTGTCTATACTTGCTTGTTTATTTTTGAAAGTGGTACTAATGCTGCGCACACACGATCTGAAAATCGGACGACAGATCGTCTGGTTTTTTTTTTCACATGCTGATCTCAGATCGAATCGGAAGAGTTTACTAATGTCATGAAAATTCTCATACGACAGAATAAAAAATCTGAAGTGATGTAATGTGTTGTAATCTATTTGTATTGTATTTTCTGACAACTGTACTGATTAAACTTAAATCGTACGATCAGGCACCATGCGAGAAAAATGTTTGTGCTTGTCCGACCGCACAATATTGGAGGAACTGTTGTGATCGGCTCTCGAAAGCTCTGTACTAACAATCTGATTATCGTACGATCGCTTCGAAAATTGGGATTTTTCGTCCAATTTTCGGATCGTGTGTATGGGTCATTACTTTGTATTACACTGCCTTGAACAAGATCAAACATCTTAACCTTATCCTGTTGCCCCCTCCTGCATTGCACTCTGTCCAGGTCAGTTGTAAACCCCCACTCTGCCCGTCAGCCTGGTTTTATCAGCTCCTAATTGAATAATTGCCAATCCCCAACACCATCCCAGTATAAATGTAGTTCAATCTCTGGGACGGCTGGCGAGGGCTTGGGCTGGCCACTCCTTGCGCAAAGTGTCACTCCTGCGACAAATGTTTTGCTACTTGTACACAGGCACTTTGCTAAGGCAATTCAACAAAAAGCAAGTATAGACATTAGTGTTTCACACCAATTTGCCAGGAAGTTCCCCTTCATCTTCTAAGACCCCTTTCACTCTGAGATGCTTTACAGACGCTATTTAGCTAAAAATAGCGCCTGTAAAGCTCCTCAAAAGTCACTCCCCATCCACCCCGATGTGAAAGCCGGAGTGCTTTCACACTGGGGCGGTGCGCTTGCAGGATGTTACAAAAAGTCCTGCAAGCAGCATCTTTGGAGCGGTGCGGTGAGCGGTACCGTAATATACCACTCCTCCATCGCCCATGCCAACTGAAAACAATGGGGCAGCGCTTCCGAAGTGGCTGCACACCGCTTCGGAAGCGCAGAGAGCGGGCACTTTTAACCCCGTTTTGACCCCTTGTGGGGGGTTAAAAGTGCACTGCTCCCATCGCTGTAGCGCCGTTGTAAGAGAGGTAAATCCCTGCAGTGACTAGCGGGGATTTACCGCTGCCGCCCCACCGCCCCAGTGTGAAAGTGACCTAACTTTCCTCAGCCTTCCTTCTATTCCCCTCTCTCCACCCTTCAACATGCTCACACTAATCTTCTTTGCTAGAACGTCCTTTCTCCTCAAACTCTCATTTATTTACCCCCCCCCAGCACGCAAACTTGTGCATATCTCCCTCACTTCTATCTACTCAATATTGCTGCACTTATCACCTTCTGCTCAATCTAGGCCCACGCAGTGTCATCACTTCCACTCCACTACAGCATCTGCCCTCCTATAAATCCCACTCCCACTTTACCACCCTCACCCTCCTACTACTCCTAATGTCTGGAGACATCGCACCAAACCCCAGTCCTCCCACATCCGATTCCCACCCCCAAAATTGGCTGTCTGCCTCCTCCAACAGTAATTAACTATTAGTGAAACAAGTGTGACGCTAACTGACATAAATAAATCTAGTGGTAATGAACAAATCATAAACCATCATCATTTACATAAATTAAATAGTCCACAAGAAAAAGATCCCATAATGTGACAGTTCTAGAGAATAGCAAAAAAGCCTTCACAAGATAAACCAGTTACCGTGACCCAAAGGAAGGTGCAGAAACAAATTAATCCTTTGTACAGTGCTCCACCACAAACCATGTGTGAGAAATACAAACTCACCAGAAATTCATTATACATACACCTTGCAACAATTGTAATCTTTCAAGCAGCAGCGTGTATGGAAGCGATGACTCCTAACAGAGGTGTCTCCTTGCAAATGATCTATCATTTAGGCTGCATTCACACCTGTGCGTGTCGTTTTCAGGCAGAAAGTAGAGCGATTGTACCACGATTTTGTACAGGTCAAAAGGTCACAATGTAAAATGCAGAAAAACGCCCAAATCTGCCTGAAAAAATACTTCCAGAACTTGTTTGAGCTTCAGGCGTTTTCAGGCTTTTGGCTTCAGGCATTTTGGAGTGGAGATGTGAACCATCTCCATAGAGAATCATTGATTTATTCCCCTCCAGTGTTTTGTAGCTTCAGGCTTCAAGCTACAAAATGCTCAGGTGTGAATGGAGCCGAAGGCTCGGGAGAAACAGATTAACAATCATAGAGTAATATGTTTAGTAAAAGCAGGTTCAAGCAGATCAGTAATAAATGCACACTTACATTTAGGGGTGCTGCAAGTCAGCACCAACATGTACTGCCTTAGTAATTGCGATTGCCGTCTCACCGGGACGCGGCGTGCGTTCCAAAACACAGAAGGTAGGAACCAGAAAACCGGATGGGACGTCGATAGGGGTGGACAAGCAGCCTCAGCGAGACCAATATTGATAGTCGATTTTTGCGGGGAGGTTTCTTTGAAGCAACAGGGTAACTTAAAAATACAGCAAAAAGAACCGGCACACTGAAGTACGATATCCAATGAATTTATTCCATGCCCATAAAAATACAGCACACGCAGACGCGTTTCGGCTTGTAGCCTTGTTCACAGCACTTAAATATACAACTTTCATTAAAAGAAAAATACCTGGCAATTGTGCCACGAAGGTCCTTCTTTGGGCACTTCAAGTTATAGGAATACAACGGTCTCCAAGGGGTGCACCTCTGCAAGGGTTGTTTTTCACGATTATAAGTGGGAAGTCTAATACCTTATTCCTAGCTCCAGGGCTCGCCTCTGTTCTCCTATGTTCCAAGCTGTGGCTGGGCCAACACGATTATCAAATACAATGCAGGACTACTGGTTATTCATTGCCCTAGAGGTTGTAAACGTGTGACCGGTAGCCAGAGCTCCTTAGAAAACGGGCTTCATTTCACCAGCAGCAGGCAGAAGCCAAAGAGAGGAATAAGGAGGCTTGCTAAAGCCCCACTCCAACCAGAAAATAAAACACTCTTGCAGTGGTGGAGGGGGGATGGCCACTGCTAAGGTGTGTGACGAACGCGGGTATCAGATCACTGCCCTCCTCACTAACTGGTGACAGAGGACCACCCAATCTCACACCACGCTCATCAGTAATGTAACAATGCCACACTCAGCTGCATCCAGCACAAAGATTTTCCAGCTTGCAGGAGCACAATCTATGTGCCAGCAGTCAGAGCGATTGTTGCTGGGCTAATTTAAGCAATTAACCCTTTCACAGCCGCCACCTTCTTTTGGGACCAAGCAAGAGGAACTCAAGGTTTTAGCAATACCAATTATGATTTTAGAATAATCTCCCGTAACACACGCTGTCACCACAGACAGGAATATTCAGATGATTTATCCTAAACAGTAGTGCTCTTCAAAGGAACAGGTTCGTTATAGCTGGCATTAAGAGCATTAATTGCCAGCATTTCATGTGTCCAGCATGTGATCTCATTACAGGGTGTTTTTATCTACTGGTTGGAGTGGGGCTTTAACAACATTTGCCAAAATTTTCAATGACAATAGTTGAATCCACTTTTAGCTGTAAAATTCTCTACACTGTGTTGGTCTTGGTCACAAACAAAGCACATGCACAGAATATATAAAAGTTAGGCCTAATGCCCACAGGGCGTTTTTACAGCTGCTGTTAGGGGCGTTTTGACCGTTTTTTTTTAACTGCCTCTAAAAGACCCTCCATCTTAGCCTATGTGTCCATGCCCATATAAACTGTCAGAGGGGATTGGAGGCATAAGTGTTTAGGGGCAGTAAAAAACAAAAAAAAACGACAGCCTGTGCTTCCAGGAGCTGTAAATACGAGCTGGAAAAAACGAAAAACATAAAAGCGGTTACAACCATCAGCATTGTTTAGCCGCGTTTGTTGTTGATAGGCGTTTTTACATTATAGAGAGTGTATTTAATGTAAAAAGTTCAAAAAATGCGAATGCGGCTAAAAGCTTCAAAACTTCAAAAAAGCAAACGTGCATTTTTAGCGCTGCTGTAGCGCTAATGTTTGTAAAACATCCTGCGTGCATGAGGCCGTATACTTATTTTACACACAAATACAAACATGAATTTCTCCTTGATAGGTGTTGTTTCTTTATAACAAAAGGTATTTTTATTTTGCTTATAAAAGCTCTAAAGTCATACAGTAATGCCATAGCGTGGATCACAATAATAAATCAATTTGAAAATATGCATAAGCTGCACAATAGCAATAAACCAAGTGGAAATCTTTATCTAATTATACCAACATGTTGCTTCCAGCCTAAGATGCATGTGGGTGTAATGAATGTCTATTCATCAAAAACATATTAAGATGTAGAATGGAAGATTTAAATAGAATGTGCACTGCAGAGCTATGAATGGCAGTAACAAATCCGATTTTACTTTTTTTTTAACCTTCTTGAACTACGCCGCAAAATCTAACTCTGACCTCAAAAAACCCAAGCTCTCTTTTTTCTTAACAGCCTTAGGCCCCTTTCACACGGGTGCGACGCGATTTTACTGAGGTTTTTTGCCATGATTTCGGATCAGTAGGACTTTGGTCCGACTTTGTTGCAACTTTGGCACAATGAAAACATATTACAAAGTCATACAGAAATCGCATCTGTATTATTCAGGTGCAATTTGCATGCGACTTTGAGGGTTTAACATTTTAGTCTAAGGACCTCAAGTTGCATCAAAGTTGGGCCAAAGTAATGCAAGGACTACTTTAAAGTCGGCACGACTTGAAGTCCTACAGATATGAACGCTACTCATTGGCAATAATGGGGAACGACTTGTCATGGGACTTTGCAGTCCCAAGTCACAGGACAACTCGCACAAGTGTGAAAGGGGCCTTACCCACACAAGAGGGCCTGAGGATGCACACTTTAATTATAAGCCGTGCATACTAATACACACAGTATAATATGAATATATATACACACACACACACACACACACACACTTTTTTTTTCATAGGCTTCTCATCTACACATGAGAAGCTCCAGGGTTTACTGAGGAGTCGGAAAAAAATCAAACCTTTCAGTGTCACAAAGATTAAATATTTTTTCAGTTTAACTCATGGATGGCATTGTGTCTCAGGGCTCTTGTGATCACTGAAAACAATCTCGGACACCTGTGATAATTAGATTGCCAGGTGAACCCAATCAAAGGAAAAACTACTAAAGGAGGATGTTCCACATTATTAAGCAGAGCACCATTTACAAGCAATATGGGGAAGAAAAAGGATCTCTCTGCTGCCGACTGAAATAGTTCAATGCCTTGGACGAGGTATGAAAACATTAGATATTCTACGAAAACTTAAACGTGATCATCGCACTATTAAGAGATTTATGGCTGATTCAGAGCACAGATGGGTTTGTGCAGATAAAGGCACATTGAGGAAGATTTCTGCCAGATCCATGCATCGGATCAAGAGAGCAGCTGCTAAAACACCATTACATAGCAGCAAACAGATATTTGAAGCTGCTGGTGCCTCTGGAGTCCCACGGACATCAAGGTGTAGAGTCCTCCAGAGTCTTGCAACTGTGCATAAACCCTCCATTTGGCCACCACTAACCAATGCTCACAAGCAGAAACAGCTGCATTGGGCAGAAAAATACATGAAGACTAATTTTCAAACAGTCCTGTTCACTGATGAGTACCGTGCAACCCTGGATGGTCCAGGTGAATGGAGCAGTGGATGGTTGGTGGAAGGCCACCCTGTTCCAACAAGGCTGCGAAGTCAGCAAGGTGGAGTCATGTTTTGGGCCGGAATCATGAGTAGAGAGGTCAGCCCTTTTAGGGGCCCCGAAGGTGTAAAGATGACCTCTGCAAAGTATGTGGAGTTCCTGACTGACCCCTTCCTTCCCTGGTACAGAAGGAAGAACTATGCTTTCCGTAATAAAATCATCTTCATGCATGACAATGCACCATCTCATGCTGCAAAGAATACCTCTGCATCAATGGCTGCTATGGGGATAAAAGGAGAGAAAGTCATGGTGTGGCCTCCATCCTCCCCTGACCTCAATCCTATTGAGAACCTTTGGAGCATCCTCAAGCAAAAGATCTATGAGGGTGGGAGGCAGTTTACATCCAAACAGCAGGTCTGGGAGGCTATTCTGACATCTTGCAAACAAATTCAAGCAGCAACTGTCCAAAAACTCTCAAGTTCAATGGATGCAAGACTTGTGAAGCTGCTATCAAATAAGGGGTCCTATGTTAAAATGTAAGGTGACCTGCTAAAATGTTTAAAAAGTTAAAATGTTGCTCAAAGTTTGATTGAAATAGCTTTTGATTTCAGTAAATACGCTGCAAACACAACAAATGGCAATTTTCAGTTCTTTACAATCTATAAAGTGTTTTGAAGCTTACTGTGTGTAATAATTTGGAACAGTGCATTGTGAGTTTTTTATTTTGAAAAAAATACTTTTATCATTTGGAGGTTTGTTAAAATAAAATTTGAATTGTACTCTTAGTAGTTGATGACATGAGAATTATGCTGACTGTTGTTTACATCAATTATTTAGGTAAATGAGAAAAGTATCATTGGCATAATAATTTGGAACAGGGTGTAAGTATTAAATTGTAATGCAACTTTCACTGAAATAAAATTGTGAATTATAGTATCTCCAGCAAACATGATCGCAAATACGTCTCACACTGCTTATGCCACCGATCTCAGCTGTATTGAAAACCACTATCAGAAGAGTCTTCAGAATTTGACACTTCCAGGAGTGTCAAATTCCTATTATACTGCTATGCTCAGCGGTTCCTACCAGTCCCTGTGTCACTACAAGACATAGTATTTATGTAGATGTAAGCAGATAAAACTGCTGAGCACAGCAGGGGACCAATAATTACTAGGCCAGTGTAACGTTTTACATTCTCAGAGGGTATTTCCCCTTACTTTAGAGAGATTTCTCTTATATCCTGTTGTGTCTCAAATTCAAGAAATGAAACATAAAATTCCCAATGGAGCAGGACTAATTCTATCAAATATGGCTCGTTCAAAAAAAAAAAAAAAAAAAAAATTGCTTTCGATATTTATAAGCCGTTAAACCCAACATCTACCAAAGCTTAAAATATACATTTTTTTGGGTCAATTGACTCTTTAAATGATAATAAATAAAAGGAATCTCTATCCTACTACTTTCTGCCGTAATGCACAATTTCTTGCACTGGCCGTATCTGAGTGAATTAGTCCTGGGGAAATATTCAATCTAATCCTCTTTATTATTAATTTACGGGCTAATACTTACAGGAATGCATCTTTTTAAGATGCTGGCAGAAAGGCTTTTTCTAAAAATAGCTTCATTTAGAAATATCATGACTTGTCTGCGATTTGTGCTGCCTGCTGCAGAGGCAGACACTTCACAGCCATTTAGGATAAAATATTGATTAGGACTGAAGCATTATATTTTGGAGATGCAGCGAGCTAATCAATACTACTGAATATGCAAGAGGCAATGCACTGCACACAAGTCAAATGACAGTGATGCATATAGATAAAATAGATTCCTAAAACAGGTTTCCTCCCAAGAGACAAAGGAAGTAAGAATGACAATTCACTTTGCATTCACAGAAATGTAGCTTTTCAAGTTATAAAATATTACTCCTATAGATCATATTGGCATATATAATTCTTTAATATGGTTTTACCCCCTTCATCACCAGGCCATTTTTTGTGCCACAGTGCACCCAAATAAAATTCATGTCCTTTTTTACCCACAAATAGAGCTTTCTTTTGGTGGTATTTGGTGCGTTTAAAGCTAAAAACAAAAAAAGACCGACAATGTAAAAAAAAAATATATATATATTTTTTACTTTATGCTATAAAACATATCCAATTAACCTGTCCAGATCCGCGCTATAGACAAAAGACGTCTACAGCGCGGATCTGAAAATCCGGGTGGACGTCCATGGACGTCCGCCCCTTCACACGCCCCCTGCGCGCTGTCCGCTCCTGACCCGCGATCGCCTTACAGAGCTGTAGAACGGGGAACCGCCGATGTAAACACGGCGGTTCCCCGTTCTGTGACAGGGGACAAACAGATCTACTGATCCCTGTCACTGGGATCAGTTAGATCTGTTATGTCCCGACCAGCCCATCCCCCCCACAGTTAGAACACACCCAGGGAACATTGTTAACCCCTTCACTGCCCCCTGCAGGTTAACCCCTTCACTGCCAATGACATTTATACAGTAATCAGTGGACATTTAAATTTCTGATCGCTGAATAAATGTCATTGGTCCCAAAAAAGTGTCAAAAATGACCGACATGTCCGCCCCAATATCGCAGTACCGCTAAAAATCGCAGATCGCCGCCATTACTAGTAAAAAAAATAATAATAATAAAAGCGCCATAAATCAATTCCCA